>JAUOZQ010000180.1:0-114691 GCA_030710315.1 Anomotaenia brevis
GATGATTAAATGGCAGGCAGTACCACTGTATTGTACCAGGAGAGCAGCACATTAGCCTTTTTTCCATTTTGAGTAATAGACCGTAATTCGGTATACGAACAATCAGTGTGTCATGCTTTATAATTTTTGATATGCTCGTTTTCACGATTGTGTGCGATACATTCTTAAAACCCTAATATGAAAGCCGGTTGACCTTTCTGCTGAATTATTCTTTATAAGTTCTTTGATTATATATCATCATGATAATGAGGATTATCCTAATGATAACGTATAAAGATTTGCTGACCACCACAAGGACTTGATCGACTAGATTTCCTTTGCATATGCTAGGACTCATCGGCGTTCTTAATGTCTTAATCTTGACAACCAAATTATAAATTGGATATCAGCTACTACGAATGAATTGCAGTTGTATTTTTAGAGAGGAACCATCTGTGAATATGCCTAACAGGCGAGAAGTTGTGGGGAGTGGTCAAGCTGAACATTGACAGGTTACCTCTTTCGTTAGTCCTATAGGGTTCGGTTGGCGCAGTCCAATTCGGCTACTTGAAGTTAACCAAGAAAAACATTTTGTTTTGGTTGATAATCCTATATCTGTCTTGCGTTTGACATGGCTGCATGACTCATAAGAGTGCAATTTTGTTTAAATCAAACTGGCGAATCGAAGTGACCCGAGGCTATGGCGTTCTATGGCTCGACCGTACACAATAAAACAAGAGTCTAATTTTGATGGCTGCTGATATCATCGATTGGAGAGGAGATAGGATCTTCATAAGATCGAGGTCATTTCTTCTTCTGCTCACCTGGAAGATAGAAGTAATAAGTCCACTGATATCAAGCCATGACTGTGAATTAACTTTACTTAAAACATAACCCATCTATCATTATTTACTTTATTTCCTGTATCTCCAGAAAATTTCATTAATGATTTTCTGATTATTTCGAACTATAATTTATTTACCCTTCGTTATTATCTGTATAATATGTAGAGTTGTTTAAGTCGTTACTATGACGCCTTGCGCTTTGTTGAATAAGCTTTGAGTTACGACGCGTCCCGTCTCTTGTGGCCGTTATCGAACGTAATGCATGCTGATCGAACTATTTTGGGTAGCATAGCACCTCCGTTCTTTATATTATATTCCAATTGAGATAACCTTCTTCAGCTTATTGTTTTGTCCGTACCATCTGGATATGAAATAAGCTTCTTTGATTTGTTTTTAGAAACGCCGAATGGATTAAAGTTTTGAAGGAACGCCAGTGCATCCAGTGAATGACGATGCTTAGGCCATCAATGAAAAGGCATTTAGACCACAAGTAAGATCCTTCTGCCAGACTCTGAGAATGTTCAAATGTGTCTCCACTGACCTTGACTGCAAATTGTTTCCCTTATACACTCAGTTAGAAAGCCAGCCTCGATTGATGTTCCCCGGAGTTGTCCCACAACCCCGTTCGGATTTTGCTAATATCCCAGGAAGGCGATTTCGTCTTGTGCTACTACACGTCGTTCTCAACACCATCGTAAATGCATTCAAGTTACTTAATTAATCTTTGGTGGTAATGATCGGATAGAACAGCAATCAATCTCATGTTGCTGGTTCTGCAGTAGGGTACGACTGATTTATTGTAAATATTAACCTAAAATAAAAGAACATGATAGAGAAGGAAAAATGTGCATTTTTAAATTTCAGATCATTTAAACAAAGCATTTTTTCGATATTTAATGGAATATATCAATCGTTTGGGGTTTCAATAAGTAAGAAAGTTTTCCATAACTATTATCCAGCACGGAGGGATAGTTTGTTTCATAAGGAATTTTGGAACCAATTTTGAAATTTTCTTAATGGAATGTCAGAGCAGTCCCCTCCAGCATCGTCATTGAAATAATCGACCGAGCATCTCAATAGATGAAGAATTTAATACCACTCTTTAAATTCCTCATTCGCCTCCTATGGCAGGTGAATTTTGAATTAGCTCACCTAATTTGATTTCGACAGAGAATAAAGGAGATTTTGATTTGATGCGAATATGAGTGCCACATTGTTTACGGCCAGAATGTCAGCAAAGACGAAGGTGCTTACAAGAATTCTTTTTAATAATAAACTAATAATATTTAGAATGGATGGGTCAACTTAGCAGACTTCGACGAGGGTGAATTGCTAACAGTGTCGCTAATTTACAGTAATGGTTCATTATTGATAATTCGTGTTTGAATGGATGTCTTTATCGTACATCCTGAAAATGCTTTCCATAAACTTATGAGACGAAAAACCATCGAAGTTAGTTGATGTATCTGAAAACAGTATTGAAATGGTAGTCTTTTATAATATCTTGCGTGTCTCCATCTATTTCTTAACGTTTCATAACAGGAAGAAGTATTTTGTACAAATAAACCCAATTGTCATGGGTAAAGTAGTTTAATTCCCATAGAGCATCCTGTGATATGTGCGTCACTATTGGTAACCTTGCAATATTTAAACCGATGGGTTAAAGTTACTGGTGAGGAAACAACTACCAAAGATTCCTTATTTTAGCTCTCCTACCAGAACGGATAGTATAGGCCTATTTAAAGGCTTCTTGAGGGATGTAATTCATAAAAAATCAGTGTCAACTAAAGCAACTTTTTCGCAAAACGCTGATAGCTTTTCTCTGTCAGAAACGGGTTACATTTTATTCATTATAAGCTTTTATTGTTTTATTGGGGTTGCAATATTCTAGGTAGGGCGTTGTGAGTTCGACCAACGATTCTATTGCAAAGACTGGCCGAAGACTCGAGGCATTTTTAGGAAATGCCTTTATTTCCGATAAATAAAATGCACACATGAGCTCATTTCTTAGCAAAGTTGCCTATCAAGTCAAAGCACTTCTTAAGTCAATGATTTCAGTTCCGGAAACTGTCTTTAAAATGTCTCGATCCACTTAATCGATGCTACGGTTAAGGGGAGAACAAGTGGGATTTAAAATGCCATTTGAAAACTGGTGTTGGTTTTCTAAACCAAAATCGATGTTTCTTCATCTCAGACGGTTAGTCATAGCATCATTAAGGTGTATGAAAAAGTCTTCTCAGGAATGAGACTTCGAGCTTGTTGTAATGTGTTTCCTCATCCAAGTCATTTTAATCGGTACAGAGACCCTACTAGAGATCAATCATATTGCCCCACCAATTCTAAATATAGCGAGTTTGCAAATAGGGACGCTCATATCACAGCAGCACATTCATAACTATGCCCAACAATCTCGATCACTCATCTTTTTGGTCTAAGCTTGTATTTTTTAATTTACTTCTGAGGCTCCATTCTCAAAAATTCACCATTCCATTACTCATACCGTAAATCGAACTTGCAAGAGAGGAAAGAGGAGGTCTGGTAGCACGAAAGTGAGGTGGGGCAGTGGTGTGACTAGTGGGAGTCAATGGATGCATTACCTGGGGAGTTGAGGGTTAGGTCATCGTAGGGCACGTGGCATTCGTTTTCTCAGAGGAAAATGTGGATATTGGGATCAAAGACGGTGGCGTGGGCATCATGCCCGGAGGAAGTGGATTGCTACGGATATTTCCCATGTTCCTGATAATTTCCATTTCCAGTTCGATCAGAGGAAATGCTGAAAATTTATAGCCAGGCACTGTTAAGACCAGTTGTATATGCTACGAAAACATCCCCGTAGAATCTTGAGTCATCATAAGCACATTCATCTTTGCTGTCATTCAGGCCGAAAACAGTGCTGCGCTTTTTTGTGTCAAATCGAAATGTTTATCTTTCCAGCTGTTTCACTGAAATTAAGTGAGCTAATTTATAATTCACATTGTATAGGGTTCCAAAGTGCTCATTCTTCATATTTTCATTGATCTCCGGCAAGATAGTTGCTGCCAGGGTAATTTTCCTGTCGAAATCGCTTGGAAAGAAGGCGAATTAAAACTTTATCAATTGAAATCATATCCTGAGTCTCTTTCGTTGCTTGTCTCATTATCTCAGTGTTGGTGCTGAAGGGAACTGCTTTGACAAATCCAATGCATCCCACTGGGATTTCCTGTTTAAATCACTTTCCCACCCATACGAAGTCGTAAATCACCATCAGTTTTTGTTTGAATGACGCAAAATACAGTTAGCCTAGTAAAATAGGGGCATAAAAGAATATTTTCAGAAAATACATTGCTTCACAACTTCCGTTACAATTGGCTTTATTCACTCGAAAGAAACATGCTTTCATGTCTTCCTCTGATGACCCTCTCTAATTTGCTCTGTGACAACCGCACAACGGCTCTTGCAGTAGGTTGCTAGACTTTGCATCTTCTCCGCGTCGATTGGCTCTTCTCCATCAGGCATGGTTCAAAAAACAGCGAGAGATCCTTCGTGGCTTCCTGGTTTGACTGAAACATGACCGACTCAAGATTTCAGTTAAGAATGCCAGCAAATTCGGAGGCGCATACGACGGTTCTTGGACTCTCTTTGAGGATGGCACGAGGCCTTTTGCGGCTGCTTGATTCGATTTTCTCGGTGTTATCAATCTCCAGATTCAATAAGGCCCTTTGATTTCGGCAACGGTTGTAATGGAAATGGAATCGCACTATTAGATTACTGTTTCGCTGCGGCAGAGAGCCAGGTAATGGGATGCACCTGAACTGCCCGTAGTTCTCAAAGCCTTAAAGGCAATTGGTAGCGGCACTCAGGGTTCCAACTGACCACCCAATTGCAGCCTCTGGTTTTCTCAATCATAACGGAGCACTTGAACATCCCTTGATGTCTTCAAGCGGCCCTTCAGAGTTACCCGAAAACATAACCAACTGAATAGGGGAAAAAACGCGGTTATTCCTGATTCCGCCTTTCATTTACATTGACTTTTTCTTACCAACGGAGCTCTTTTAAATGTCAAATCAATCCTAAAGCGCAATATTAGCCCGTAAACTTTTGCTATCAACATATTATATCTCCTGACTCATCAGTCAAAACAATTAGTAGAAAATGATTCCTCGAATTTCGCCACAAAATTTTCCCTTAAATATTCATTTTATTTCAAATTAAAACAACCTCTTTTCAAACAGCACATCATTTAAGAGTGGCAGCGGGAGCAACTTATATGAGTAATAAATTGTGCATCATAAGTTTACGAAAAATATTTTTTTGTAATTTAATTGGAAAATTGTAGTTAAAATATCAACGTATTTCTTAAACAAATTCAAGCTTAACAATGATATTTCTATTGGTAAATGTCTTGTGATATATGAGACCAAATGCAGGAAAACGAACCGAACACTTGGTTTTTATATTCCACATCCTCATATGCTGACAGAGTTCAGGTTGGTGATAATCGTTGCCACAGGCAAAGAAGAACTCCGTCCTGCAGCCCGGACACGTCACACTGTTGGTGCTCTTCGGTGCCATCTCCCACTCAGAAGCCCCTACTGAGGCGCATCGAATTCTCCCACAACCATGACCAGCACACCACGAGATGGAAAGGTGATGTCCGACAACTTGTTTCACCAGGGATTTCTTATTAGCGCTCCGGGGTTGCTGTAGCTGACTCAGAATTGGGCTCGGAAAAGAAGGTAAACGGGATAAATTGAACTAGAGAGCAATACATATTTAATTAATCTATTTGTCAATGCACTATTCTCGAAGGTTTTTTTCTGTGTAGCAATGGTCCTGATCCTGCAGCAAACAATTTAATAATATCATTTCCAGTAGCGCTCTAAACAGTAGCTATGGAGACTGTGGATGCTTTTCTGAGAGAAAACTGTTGTTATCTCAAAAAGCTGCTGAGAATCACTTTTTAAAGGGACATTTACTGCAGTAAGACGATTCGTTTCAATTCTTTGTCAAATTAAGACATTAAACTATCGTAACAAATTGTAAGTTTTTCTAAAAAACTCATTATCTCAGATAAACCTCAATAATCGATTACATTATAAATTCCAGTTTGGAAACACTTGTAGCTGTAAATTTAAGAATAAACATGCAGCGCACATAGGATTATCACCTATTTTTGAACCATTCTCTAATAGTCGTGCAATTTTAACATCTATCGGTCACCTCAGGGGCGACGGGGCTAATGGGGAAGGTGATATGGGTCGTGGTGTAGTAGCGGACCATCAGAGATAGCGTCGGGTGAGTAGAATCATCGATTAATCGATTCCCATTGGAGGGAACAATGTCCGACGGAAGAGTAATTCTCTGAAAGGCTTCGATTACCGTTTGGTAGGAGGCGATTTGCCTCATGAGACACTCTGCAAGACCACGATGACGACAGACTTGAAGTTACAAGTTCATGACCTCACAGTAGCTCACTAGCGAGTCAAAGTCGAGGTGTAGGCAAATTCTGATGTGGTTTTGGGCATTTAACCTTGTGATTGGCGGTTCTTCAGTGCCCAAAACCGTTTGTCGGACATTGTTCCCTCCAATGTGAATCGATTAATTGATGATTCTACTCACCCGACGCTATCTCTGATGGTCCGCTACTACACCACGACCATATCACCTTCCCCATTAGCCCCGTCATCCCTGAGGTGACCGATAGATGTTAAAATTGCACGACTATTAGAGAATGGTTCAAAAATAGGTGATAATCCTATGTGCGCTGCATGTTTATTCTTACATTTACAGCTAATTTGGGGTCGGGGAGAGAGCTATGTTGGTAGGAAGTGTCCAGTAAAGAACAGAAGTGGAATCATTTATGGAGGTGAAGGAATGGTAGAAAGTGTGTTGGTTAATTGGTGGATGGGTGGGTGATTGGTTTTACGGTGCGGTGTAGGGGAGGGCGTACTGAGTGAGGACATTGAAGAAGTGAGGGTATTTAAGAAGGCAGGAGGCTGTCCAGAAGCACAGGGTAGTTAGCGCCATCCGGAAAGAGCCTCTGACGTCATTGATTAATTTTTATCTAAGTAAAATGTTAGCCTCACTACCACAATTACATTAAAACTCATGCAAGCAAGAGTTCATCTTATTCCGAATCGGGCGTTTTATTACTTCTTTTACAACCAGCATTGTCGAGAGTAATATAAGAGCAGAATTAATGTTAAAATCACCTGGCTGGCAACAAATAACAAAGGACACTACTTAAGTTAGTGAACGTCAAACTATGAGACTTAGGCACAACAGCATGAGTATCTACGGCGTTTTTACAGGCGTCGCGTTTTATACGGGAAAAGTTGCATGACGTCCATTCCCGACGTGCCCGTCGAGGCGCATTGAAGTAGCCCCAGATAAATGTACCTCTTCGCTAGTTCAACCAGGTAACCCTCGGTCAGAAAGCTGCTCATGAAAAATCGAATCGACTCTTAGAGAACCAAAGCCCTTCTGAGTCGACCCTTACCAGTTAGGGCTGTCGCTGTTGAAGTAAATACCGATCGACGTAGCAAGAGCAGATATGACCGACTTCTCTTCATCATCCAACTCGCCATTATAATCCACACCTAGTTGTGCATGAGGAAGCATTTATTAAAAATAAGCTTTTATTAGGAGAGATACTTACAAACTGTGGACTTACAAGGTTTCATTAGAAAGAGAACCACGACGGTTGCGTGGTCAGCGCTACTGCTACTGAGTAACTGTTCCTTCAAGTCCACAGCGGAGACGACGCAGTAGCTGAGAATGTACATCATCCGAGGAGCTAGGTAGGTCGAGTATCTTGATTGGCCTCTGCGCAGGTTAGTGATTCGCAACGCTTGAATAATGAGTCTGCACAGCATTGCTGACTCGAGTATCATCACCTGGTGACGTAACCTGAACTGAACTGAACTGCACGTATGGAAGCAAGGGCGAATTAAGTCATTGTAATCATTGAGGTCTAGAGACATGGCAAATTGATGGAAAATGGAAAATAGCGTTCGAGCGTAAAACCCGGCTCTTTTATAATTGCTCAAACCAATGAAATCTTCCTCCTCTTTCCTTGGTCGATGCTCTGGCCAATTAGTGCTGTCGGTCAATCGCGGGTCAGCTAATTGGGGATTTGGAGTCTCCTAACATCTCTTTTAAGCAAAATAGAATTGAAAATGAAAAGTACATGTCAGCTTTTTATTGATTTATCATCGAAGAAGAGCCAGTCATCCCAGAATCAGCTATTTCAAGCGATATAACTCAGGATCCTGCAAGTATAATTAGTCTTCGGGAATTGCAATTACCATTTATATATGATTAAATAAAGATATTTTCTGATTAATTTGTTGATAACGTCAACGGTTACTTGCTGGGATTCCAATGAAAACTCAAAGTGGTATTCCCCATTTGTGACTATTTTGGCTTCCTATCAAACAAGAGCACATCTGATGTCCTACTTCATCTGAAGTGTTCAAATCTATCTTCTTTGTAATGGTTTAATTATGTTTTCATTCATGTAAACTCTTTTCCCTTTCAATTTGAGGTAGTCAAAACTCTCAGTTTCCACCCTCAGATGCGGTTGCAAAGGCAGTTACGTATTATAATTTAAAAGGCTAATTAATAAATGGCAGCTTGAAGGAAGAGCAAGGTCGAGAGGGAAAGGTTGATGAGGATTATTATCCTAAAACACTTTATCTGACTTTTTCTTGTGCAATTCTTGCTCTGTAAGGGAGGGGTCGTATATTGCCTTGATCCAAACTTAGCCCTTTTCCATTCACCACAGAAGGTATTTTTTCCTCCACGAAGCTTGGCTTAAACCTCCTAACCCTCACAGTTCATAAGAAAGATAAATGTATCGCTTTTGTGGACTTGGAAGATATGATTTTCTCAGTGCTTTATTATGATTCCAAAATGTATTCCATACGCAAATTATACGTAACCAACTTGTTATACCAAGTCATAATTACCCATTTGATGATTAGAAATCTGATTTTTTCACGCTAGCCATTTTTACTCAATAATTTAACTATGAAATGACAAGAATTCATTTTCTCTACAACCCGAAAGCTGAAAGCTTATTGAAAGTCCATCAGCATAATCAGTTAACCGTTCAGGACTTATTCATAGTGATTGATAATATAGATTTAATTTCACACCGGCTAAAGCTCAAAAAGCATAAATAGTGACGAATCGGATGATTTGAATAGTTTAGGATGACAGACAACTCGCAGAGGTCCTTCTCTAAAGCGAACTCGAGGCAACACCAACCGTCGGTCGCCAGCACGACTAGTGCTTCTACAGAAGCACCAACGATGTCAAGCTTGCTTGGCTTTAACAGCTACCCTCATTATGAAGCCCAACTAGCAGGGCCATCAAACGTTTTACCCCTATCTGATAACCAACCAGGACCGTCCGCGGCTGGCACCTCTGGCTACTTACATTCCTCTCTGTAACAGCGTTCCATAAACCATTGAGCAATCCCCCTGCATTGCAGCGGTTCTCCCCACACAGCCTCCAAATCCAGACCAGAGAGGTATTTTCCCTTGAATTTAATCTTCGCTTGCTTTGTATTAATTTTATACGTCATTACGATGTTGACGACTTTATATTAAGGCAAGTATTAGTAGCTTACCTTAAAATTTAAATAAAATCAAATAGACTTTTTTTGCAATCGGCACATTTTAATTACATAATGACAGCTGAAGATACGCACCTTCTGCGTTTTGAACTTGAGAAATAGGGAGAACTTAACACAAAACCACATTCAAATTAAGCCAAACACTATAATGATGCGAGCTAGAAAGGAAGGGACATCAGCGCAGTCTGGATCTTCAACAGCGTCGTCGTCATCATTCCCGATTTGCTTGCCCTCTCTATACAAAATATCGCCTTGTACTCCCTCGGAACCATCTCAAAGATACCACAAGGGCCCGACATACCCGCATCCGTTGACTTTAATCCTTGAACGGCCTATACGTCCCTCCTCTCTCCGGCTCAGCCGAAGAAGGGACGATGGAGATGCAGCCTTAATGGTCTAGGCCACAACGTGAACCCTCTAAGGAGCAAGATTCGTCATTGCACTTTTTAGTGCTAGTGCCTCTACGGTCTCGGCAAACGCACCCGGAAGGTTTAATGACATCAGCTCCCGAAGTTCGAATACTTGCTGATAATACCTTCCAAACAGAGATAACACATCCATTTGGAACAACTACGACGGTAGGTTCCGAGGGTAAGGATGGACTGCCTAGTGATGTGAGCTTATGTTCGAGTTCCCCTAATTCATCCCGAACATTTCACGAGGGGTGCTGAGAATCTGCATGGGAAGCACAAGTTGAAAGCTCTTCCTTTCTATTAAAGGTTTTCCTTCACCTCCCAAGTGATCTCAAGACGGCGTCCCATGTATTAGCGAATTTCTACTTCAAGAGGGACAGAACCTATGAATAATACAGGGAGAATTGGACTGATAGATAAATCACTGAAAGGAGCTGGTGTAAAAGTCTTCATATAGGATCGCATTCATAGGGATTCTTTTGGGGGCCTTAAAATGAAAAAAAACAGAGAGATATGTCATTTCTATATAAATTAATCTGAAACGATGTCTATTTTTCCAAGGCTGTCTGCAATTCTTAGTCCGAAGCAGCAATTTTGGGGTCCACTGAGGAAGGTGCAGCAAGATCGGCCAAGTGAATATGTCTCTATCGAGATAGAAAAACGATTAAATGGATCAATTACTACCATAATATCACCTTAGTCGCATATAAATTTATCACGTTTCCTAATCATAGAGCAAGGTCAACCCACTGAAGACACGCCAGTTCACCAACACCGCTAAGCCTACTGTCTTCGTTTTTGTCCTGCGTTTCCAAGTGGTTGATATATTACACCTCTCGTGAAAAGCCAAGTTCATGGTAGTTTATTGCAATGCTTCCTGAGTGTTCAATCGATGACGATCTAGATGAACATTCGTCAATTATTCGAAAGACCATTTGGTGCAAATTTGCATCGACGTAGCTGCAAAGCTCAGCTGATTAAAAGGAACATACCACTAACAGTTAATAAGATGTCACGCGATCACCTACCAGAGAAACGTTTCAACTAAGCTCTTAGAGACAAACTTCGATCAGTTGCCTTACATTTTTGTACAACATTCTCCTTGAAAATAAAAAAACAAGTAGGATTGTGAAATTCAGGTGCGAATGAATTATTTTAGAATCATATGTACAGAAAATTACGCCACATTTTTGAATGTACATTTTGCAAAGGTTCGCTTGCAGACATTGAAATATAAAGCTAGTTTCGCTTCAAATGAGCAAATTTTTTAAGCATAAATTATAGTTTCGAAGCCTTTAAACATTGTTCTTCATTTAATATTCATTTCCGGGAACTTCGATGGTCGTTTGTTCTGTTTATGCTAAAAAGCACATTGAGCGCTGGATAGCCTACTTCCCCTCTTCCTCCGGTAACGTAGATTTGACCTTGATGAATAGAAATTAACACGAACCGAGGTCTCACCCTGATGCGATGCATATGCAGATCCAAACAAGGTTGCGTTAGTCAACTTCACACCAACCACTAGGAGAGGGCTGAAGTGCAACTCTCGTGAAAATCCGAGTTGATCCGTCACTGTAAACAGCCAACAATTCGTTTTCTCTTCCGAAGACTTATTGGAGCCAAACCTTAGAGAATTAAGAAGGTTAGACAACAAAAAATTAGTGTGAAGTGAAAATTCACCTCCGTTTAGAGTCAGGTCCATTCCTGAAAAAAAGTGTATAACATTTAGCCTTTTTGCTTTTCGTCGATGTGTGTAAAGAAGTTGACATTTGTGTACTTAATCTTTGAATACGTATATAAAATATAATATTCATGTAAAAAGCTTGTTTGGGTTTTAGAAAATTAAGATCAAAACTAACTCAAAAATATTATATCAGGATTTGTTTGTTGTGATTTGATATTTCTATTTTGGTGTCAAAATGAATTAATATCCAATGATCTACGAATAAAGGCCAAGAGCAAATTTATTAATTCGCTGAAATATATCGGATCTTTTATAAAGTTCTTCATTCCCAAAAAACAAATTTTTTTCTTTTTAAAAACGTGACAATATACTTAGAATGGCTTGAAACTTAATCTAAAGCCTAAAGGAAGCAATATGCTGCCTGCCTGGACATTATCAAACAAGTATGATATTACCCTCCTGCCCATGGCAAAGTGTCACAGTTATCCTTTCAAATTTACATACATTTTTAGAAGGTGCATTCATCCGTTTTAGTTTACGTTGGAGTCAATTAAGAAATTTCTATCTGATTTTACTTTTCAACAACTGTTTGCAAGGGCACAAACTGGCATCAAGTTCAGTGTCTATTACAAATTACCAGGCTGATTATTCCTATTTAAATCGGTTATATATTAATTTTATTTTTATATAAATATAAAACTCGTTTAGATGATCAAAAACTGCAAAAATCCAAAACTGCTGCCTTAACCAGCAATCATCTAATGCTATTACTCTTTGGGGAGATAATTTATTTAAACAAACTCAATATATATTTGCTTTTTTATAACATGAATGATCTTTTTTCTTTAATGGAAAATAATTCACTAATTTGTTTTGGCAGTTTTGAGCCACCGAATTAATTTTATAGAAATTAACTATAATATCGATTTTTCCCCTAATTAACTGGTCAAAGTGCAATTTCAAGCTCATGGACTTCCTAATTCGTGCATTTGCCATTAATTCGTGCTTTTTGGAAGATTGAAACATTGACAACAGAATCAGAAACAAGTATAGAGGTAATTACGAATAGGAAAAAGATTATCCGTATGCTTATCGCAGAGTTCCGTGTCAATACATTCACAATTTACTGTCGAAATTGTCAAACAATTTGACCATGTTTATTGCACGTGCTGCTCAATAATTTTGACTAATGCGAGGTAATCTCGTTCGTAGGTTATCAGCATCCTAAAGCTCCAGGAAGAACAACGGCAATGAATACGACGTTATTATAACTGGTATGGGAAAAATGCCTGAGTGCTTTCACTCGAAAGGTGTCGTCACGGCAATTTCGCAAACATTTAGAGTCACTTTGATCCAATTTCGGAAGTTTAAAAAATGACTTTAATCAAACGCCCCTCGTTGTGGCTTATCGAAAAAATGCATCATGCATCCCATAACCACCCATCGAGGATGGAGAGCACGAACGCTTCAATTAGTTTCTCAAAGCTAACAATTTCCACGAGTAAAATCGGTGCCTAATCACTCCATCTTCAGAAGGTAAGGGCCGTGGCAAAAATAGTAGCACTACCTATTAATTCGTCATCATAATCTATAACATGTATAATAGTCAATCGGAACTTGCTTCTGTGCATTTTTTATTATTGCTTATGTTTATCTTAAATAGCTGATTTTTAAAGATATAGAAGTAACAACACTACAATATAATAGGTTGGTGAATCAGTGTTCACCAAAGTCCAAGGGAATTTAACCGTGAAGTTGTATTTTTTAAAACTGGAATTCAAACATCTGTTCGCCATTTGAATTTTGCTGCCCCTCAACAATCCGCTGAAGTGGCTAACCTCAAATACGTTTGCTATGCGGATTAACAGCACTAAGCATTCTTCAAAGTTGACCGTCTTAACTAAGGTAGGTGTGAAGGAAGAGCAAAACATGAGCCGGAAACTCCATTTACTGCTGGGTACACCTTTAGATTTACCTAATCCAGTTTCAACTCGTTTTTCCACTACACTAAGCTGCATTACTTCCATTTCTCAGCTTAAGTAGTCCGCGAAATTTCCTGATAAGCAGGCACCCGCCCACCCTATACGATTTTTCCTGTGCAAAATTCCAACTACTCTGTCACTTCATCTTCACTCTTTCCACCACTCGACGAGGCCAATACCAAATCTCCAGCCTGATCACTCTTAGAGTTACGATTCTGCACTAGATGTTGCATAGCCTCTTTTCTCCAATTGCTATTCTGGTGCATAGGGACCTGACGCTGCTTGATAGCCTTAAACAATCAGCAGACATCAGTGGCCTCCGCTTTACACTTTTATGGTTTTTCCAGCCTTATGAGAGCTCTCCATTGTGATGTGCCAATAAAGCCACATGGAGAAACATTTTTTGAGGCAATTGAGCCAACGCATTTTAATTTTGCTCCTCATTCCACTGGTCATCCGACTTTTTTCCATCCTCCTCCTCCTTAGCCTCCTCATCTATTTCGTGTGAAATCCTATTGACTTTGTGAATGATTTCTTTGTTAATGAGAGTTGAATGAGTGCAGTGAGGAGACTATATTGCCAAACACCCATTTTGACATGGGATGAAGGTTCTGCTGTGGGTGCTGCAGGACCTTCACATCAGAAACCCCGCTCATGATGCCATTTTTCCAAAGTAATGTTCCAAGTTTCATCCAAACACAATCCCGAAGCTGTTCACAACATCGGCTTCTTCTGGTTCGTCACGCAACTTGAAGATGGCAGTAACGGGATTTGTTGAAAAACTCATCTGACCCCATGATCACGAGAGTCAAATCAATGCTTAACACTGCAGATATTAAGAGTGTTTTGATTTATGCTAAAATGCATTTAATTTTCACAAGGAAAAGTACAGAAAGGAGCTTTGGTCACGGGATGACAGGGAGTACGGCGACTTTTTGCCGAAGCCGGTGCCGGGTTTGCGACAACCCGGCCTCCCGACTTTCTGGTTTTGGTTCCTCTTCGCCTCCAGAAGAGCCTTTGCTTTTGCTTCTACCACTGCTTTAGCCTCTACCTGGGGTATAAAATTATCAAGCACAATACAAATTGACTAAGAATAATGCTTCAGCATGGAGCCAGTTCCATTAAAAAAATGTACTCTAACATAAGCCATCCTAATGCCATTCAATATGCAATGCCTGTCCCTCACCAAGCAGATTCACCATTTTTTTCATCATTCGTCTCAAATATGCTTACATCAACCTCGTCATTTCCACTCCCTGAATCTCATTCCTATCTAAATATCAAGAAATCTTCCAGGATTATCTAGTCTTTGTAGTTACTCAGCTCTTCTAATGACATACCGAACACATACCACAAATGTGCTCACATCAGTCACGCCGTTTCCAAGCCCCAAACCTCGTTTCTGTTAAAAATCAAGACTATTGCTCCTTTGCGGTTGACCAGTCCGTTTAAAGACAGATCAAGTGCATGCTACGCCATATTATTCTATACCTGCACACTAATTGACCTCTGATATTCTACGGAATTTATGATCATTGTTTTGGAGTTGCAAGTTGTTACTATGCGATATAACTTTAAAATCGCTCATATAATTATACAAACAATAGCTCACTTTTCTCTTTGCTTCCCACTCAGCATCCTCAGCCTCGCGTCTTAGCTTAATCAACTCGAGTCGCATCTCGTCTTGCTTCAACTCGCAATTTTAGGCCTGAATATATATTTCATTATAGCCCACAGATCAAGTATGGTCAAGCTAAGGCATGCTTTTTAGAAAAATGTTTATATTTCTAGTTAATTTACAGAAATTTTTCTTAGTGCGTTGGATTATTGCGAAGTTATTTGGCTACTTTTTTAACAATTACACAAGTAAACCATTATACGTACTTACTCTTTTTTCTACGTCAGTGAAGATGGGAATATCCGACTTCTTCTGATACGAAATATTTGAATTTGTCCTTAATTATTTTAAAATAACTACTTTATCAACTAAGTGAAAGCGCTCTCCCGAACATTTACCTAAATATTTAATGGATTTAAAAAAAATCTAGTTCCTCGAAACACCTGTTTCGCATTTGTTTTCGAAATTTCGCAGCTTATAGGAAAAATGTTCGAAAGTGCAACTTTGCCTCATAAATTTGAGGAAATGAAAAGATGCTCCCATGCGTTTACTGTGGATTTTCATGGCATTCGTTCCAACCTTTTGCCTCTGAAATGGTAATCATTTTTTCAAAATCGGTTCATTCCTAATATACAAGTTTATGTCTTATAATGATGCAGTGTTTGTTTTTCATAAAAATGCAAAAAGGGATGTCATATTTGCATATGTTTATGCTCAATCTTGCATGCAATCGATATTACGTTTTTAAAGACCTACTTTTACTTGAATTCCTCTTTCATTGGTACGCAATTCGGAGATAGTAACTAGAATTTTTAGAAAAAAAGGGTAAGAAACCATTTATTCCTTTAAAATTAAAAAAATGTGTAAGAAAAGGTTGGCTGATGAGAGGAGCCTACCAAGTCCAGTATGCTATCTTCTTTGGTGTGTCTTTGCAAATTAAAGTGCTCGTGTCATACGACTAATTCTTCTCCGATTTGACCTTTGTAATCATTTCTCGATGACATGAGGTTCCACCAAATCAGAAATATTTTCTTTGTGGAAGTTCAAACGACATTTTTGACCATTATCAGATGTTTAATGCACATATGATTTAATTTTGCAATCAAGAGCTAGACCCATTTTAAGTTGCTGCATACATTTGGCCTGGTTTCATAGATGAACCAAAATAGCAATCGCATCTGTAGTAAGAACTTTATTTTCAAATGGCTATTAAATTATTTATTCTCATAATTTCTCTAGGGCAGATGTGTAAGTGCACTCCAAAGGTGTCCACTTTTACTTGGAACCGACCGCTGCTGCCCGGTATACTCTTGCTTAGGGGTGGTAGTCGGTCAATGCGTGTACACCTGGTTTTTTCAGAGGTCTTGTAGGTTCCATTTGCAATGCACTCACTAAACAAGGCGACTGAGTCGTTTCAACTTCTGACATTTTATCAAACAAAAAACGCTGAATCCGGTTAGTCGCTTTTGCGACCTGCGAGACCAAAACGTCGGTGGTAGCAACACCAACCATTCTTTAGACCTTTAGTCCGTTTATGTTGTGATCTATGCCTGGACAAAGACCTGGGTCTAGGTTTGCTGAGTGGAATCACTGGAAGTTCGAAGATATCTTCCATTCTCGCTACACGGGCGTTGTTAGCGACGTGGACCTCTTGACAATCTGAAGCTCGATTCAGCTCTTACCTCAATGATTTGGTCAGTTAAACTCGCTCAAGGTAAATTAGATCCTTCACCAGTATAGCTGGACAGATAGGTGTAATTTACACAAGAAAGCTTCTAGTAAAAAGCAGGGGTCGATGTTAAACCCATTGCATACTTTATAACAGCTGCGAAGGCGTGCGGTCGCCAGGAGCCTTTTGGCGGAGTAGCTGTTGAAAACGTTATTTCGGATAGACCAGTTCGCTGCGTGTTCCTGGTAGGAGCTGTTGGATTTCACATCACATGAAAATTCCTTTTAAAAAACTCACGGAGACTCCAGGAGTTCCAAGTCTGACCGCCAAGGTGAACTTGGTGGAATATTAATGTCACTACAACTAAATGAGTTAGTAAAAAGACTCACCCTAAAGAATGAACGGAACACTTATCCAAACCAAAGGTTTTTTTAGAAGCACAATTTCACATACCTTATATAATTTTAAAAGATCCCCCATAAGATTCCCAACTTAATATTAATTTTAACGTATAAATTTAAGAAATCATCAATCTTTCAAATGCTCATTCTTCAGGCCAATTATAAATGAATGAATTCCTTTAAATGAATATGGACTATTGTGTTTGGAGGTCACTCTATGAGTAATTGAAGGTCATGAATTGTCAACGAAAATAGGGACTTGTAATTAAGGCCGCCTAATAAGGGTTTTCCTCACTTCTATTCCTAATGCAGCACCAATCCAAAATAATAGCTTATATTTGATGATGATTCTTACTCATCTCACGTCTCATTCACTCAGAAATCAGGAATTGCTGAATTGCTGATTTCGTGATCGAAGAACTTTGTGCTCGTTTAGGCCGACTCTACTGAAGACGAGTAGGTTTATTTTTAATTATTTATCCATTCTTCGATTAAAACTAATACATATAGAGTCCCGTTTCTATAAGCTACAAAAACAAGCTAACCATAATGAAAAGACCCCGGATTTTGATTGTACGCTCAGAGAGATATCGACAGGGCTATTTTCGGGAATTCAGTCGTTTTAAGCATAATGGCTTTAAAAATAATGCATTTTAATAAAAAACTGTGCATTAACATCCAAATACCGACCCGTTGAATGGTTTCTCGGTCGAATTTCCGGGTTCCTTCGGTCTTTCGGGAGAGTTCAACAAAGCCTTCTTGGTTCCGGGAGGTCGTGAGTAAAAACTGGGCATGTTTTCCTTGTCTTCTTCCTTGAGAACCGTCTTTCCGTTGGCCAAGTCTTCCTTGAAGGCGTATTTCTCGTCAAACGACTTCTGCATATCCTCAAGAGCCTTCTTGAGCTTATCGCTCAGCCGTCTTTTTGTTGGACTGAGTGGATTTCTGAAGAGATTTCTTCTCGGCTCCATGCCCCAACCACCGGGTTTTCAAAATGAGTCATTGCAAAAAAGAGGCGAATCCAGTTTCTTTTGAAGCATTCTACACCCAAGAGAATGCCTTTCGGATAATAGAGGGTCGGCTTGGAAGGAGATAATAATAATTAACTGACTCTGAATCAGAGGTCAAGTATATTAACTGAAATTTGACCTGGGTCTGGATTTGCACATTTCTTAAAGTGATTTTATTATTCAGAAATTGGATGATTAGATTAATACTCCCCAGATATAGCTCATTATTAATAGGATCAAGATTTTAATCCGGGTTTCGCATTTAATAGACGTTTTACTACAGAAAATGGTAGGATTACCAAACCTTACTCGAGATAAAGTTACCACACTTGGTAACTCCAAAGTTTATTCTATTTTTGTGATCTCCAGTCTCAGTTTCCCGAGTTTAATCCAGGTATTCAATTAGTATAGAGTTCCTATGCTGCATTATGAAGACGTAGTAAGAGTAAACGATTTTTGTCTATTCCTGCAAGTCGGAAGACATTAATTCTGGGGACCGCTGTATCCATATTTGGAAATTGATTGAAAATGGATTGAAAATCGGGATCTAGTCAACGATTTCTGCTAACACGAATCATTTCAATTTGCTGAAAACACTCAACTATATCTCCAGTGACAACAAAATTAATCAATTGCTCACAAGGTGTGAGCCCTACACTAGTCGAAAACGATGCGTTACTTTTGGTACAACCACCTTCTAAAAGCGACAAGCCGTTTATTTTCTAATCCTAACTCTAACTCAACAATCGCAAATCAAAAAGACACAGCAATAAGGTTTAATTAATCGTGAAAGGAACTGAATGCGTCAACATTAGAAAACCTCCTTCGATGAATACGCTTGAATCCGTGCTAATGAGATCTTGTTGAATCTTGAGAAGTCTTAGTTATTTTTACTGGCTTTTTTTTAATTGTCAAACTGCAAACTTGATTATTGCGTTCTCGATTATTCGGACTTGAAATTTTGTGAGCATAGTGAAGGTAGTTTTGTATGGTGATCAACTTAGCATTGACGATGCAATGCTGTTGTCGCGCGGTCGGTAAGTTGGCCAATTGCGCAGAAGCTGAGATGACAATGGTTGGAACGAACGGCTAGAGATAAGATGGCTGGCCGCCTTATTGTTTATTTAACTATAAGAAACTGGAACTTCAAGAATGCATCGGAAACGTTCATAACTCGTCGTTTTCCCTTGACAATTTTTAACGATGTGGAAGAATGAAAAAGAATAGGGGGGAAGTTGCAAAAATAAAGATTTAACCAAGGTCGTTAAAGAAAACTTCGTTTTTTTAGGTGCTGGCGAGAACGTTTTAAGCTATTGCAAATCATCTCACACTGCAACTTGAATCTGTTGTTTTAAAATGGAAACGCTGCCACCATCACGAGCATTACGGTGTCAAATATGTATTTAGGACTGTCTGAGTTGGTAATATGGCTAGGATAGGCACTATACTAGTGCACTATTACCATAAAGAAAATTCACACTTTAGCTCTTTCATTGCACTGTCAAATTGCATTTCATATCCTTAAACGGGGTCCCTGTAATGGAAGTTGTCCCTAAACATTAACGCAAGAATTTCAATGGAGATTTGGATTTGAATGTGGTGTACAGAAGCTAGCAGCACTGTATTCTTAGGGCAAATACGTTATTTCCAACTTATTAAATGCAAGAATATAAATCAATTAATATTATAAATATATTTATATGGTTTTACAAAGATATTGGTATAAGGCCGACACTTTTTAAATTTTCCGTTGGTAAACCAAATTCATTTTCTTAATCTGACAACCGAGAGAGCAATAAAACTTGCTCATACTTTCATCCATTTACTCGAATTTCATGGACTTCGGTTAGGGCTCTCGAGTACTTGCATGAATTACGATAAATTAGGGGTGATTTTAGCACTAGATGACCCAAAATCATGCTGTGTGGGGCATTTCAATCTTATGTGAAATGATCCTTGCCATAGCGTGCTTACCTTACTTATTAGCTCCCGAAAATCCCACGGTAAAGCCAAGATCAAGCATTTGGTGGTCCATTGATTTGACGCTTCGATAGTTCCAAGACAAATATATGCAGTACTTTAGAGAATTATTGCACTATGGAAGGTTGTCACTTTTTTAGACTTTGGACTAGGAGATATCATTAGTGGACCAAATCATGCACTCAGAAATCATTAAACTCTAATAGTCATAGTGCTTGGGTCCTTTTAGTTATATTCATGTTTGTGAGCACTGGCAAACCCAATTATGCATGCCCTTTTAATGTAGAATGCACTCCACCAGGTACGTATGTGATGCACAATGCGTAGATTTGTAAATGTCTTAGGCTTAGAACAATTAAAAGAATATACAACAATGGACCAGAACTAGCATCATGCCATTCGGTGATGTCATTTAACGTATATATGCGTAAAATAATCAGAAATCGCCTAGTCATGACTGAAGAAAGTGCAAACCACTTTAAACTCACAAAATGGCCTGATTCTGTCGGATGAAGTAACTAAAACGCATTTCCAGAGGTCACTTTAACACCGAACGCGTGGAAGGAATATGCGTGCATCTTCCATGTCCAAACTTTACGAGCGTTGTCCGAGTCGGATGGTGGCGGAATCCTACTTCTGGCAATGGTAGAAAGCCTCAACTGACTATTCACATTCTCTCTAATATCTGTTCTTAGTTGCACAACTGGAAAGACTCGTTCAATTAAGTAAATACCACCAGCGTATAGATTGCAAAACCTCAAACTAGTAGACAAAGACGCGTCCAAATCGATAAGCAATAAATCATCAATGCCAAAATTTTCGAGGCTTCTTTCTACCTTTCTACATCTCAATTGCTCTTAAATCTTCCACAATCACAGTCTTTACCATTGATACGAAAAATCTACATTTATGGGCTAAAGTCTCACGTAACATTTGCCAGATCCCTTTCATTGCCACAAGGTTGTACCCGTAAATACGCAACTTCTTCAAGGTAACTCTGAGTTATCATTGACGATTCTGAAGCTTCTCATCTTGAATAACTCTCAGGTTTCTATAAATTTGAAATACAATACACGCTTCAATAATTATGGGTCAACATTTCAACCATCGAAGGTCCTACCATGAATGAAACATCCTTATCATTGATAGTCAAAATATAGAAGGTAATTGTAGTGTACAAGAATAAGTGATACTA
The DNA here is from genome assembly GCA_030710315.1 of Anomotaenia brevis. Classification (NCBI taxonomy): domain Eukaryota; kingdom Metazoa; phylum Platyhelminthes; class Cestoda; order Cyclophyllidea; family Dilepididae; genus Anomotaenia; species Anomotaenia brevis. The sequence goes on from JAUOZQ010000180.1 coordinate 21,394, forward strand.
GGTCACTGAAACAGAATGATGTTCATGCAAGTCGAACTGCCACATTCATTAAAAAAGGTTGTTAAAAACTAAGTTGAAATAAATGCACAATCAGGCCTACTTCAACAAATTAATCTGCAGGTTTTGTAATAACTTATCTGATTTCTGTGCCTATATCAACATATCAGCATATTTATGCGTTGATCTTTTCATAAAGTCATTGTGAATAAAACATTCATAGCACAAAAAGTACATATAATGAGCTATCTATGCAGCTGTACACCAATTAAATACCCTAGTATGTTTCAGTGCTCTAATAATCAAGCTGCAATCCATTATATAAACGGAATCTAAGCAAAGTAACCTAAAATCTAATGTATTCTTAGATTTCTAAGCTACAAAATGTTTGATTTTTTTATTTTTAGATTGTCCCCTGCAGAAAATGCCTATGACAACTTATCCGATTAATTCTATTCTGCAGCATTATTTACAAAAATTGCATATATTTTTGTTATACCCCTTATTAAATAATGCATTTTAATGCTTGGAACGGCCGTTCGTGAAAAACGATTAGAACTTGTCTTTGGATCTTCAGTGTCGCTTATTGTTTGGTTTTATCGATTATAAGGCGCATCAGTGATTTAATTACCTTTAAGTTGTAATGTCAAAGCGAGTCACTGGATGGGTTGCCTGCCCTACGAGCACCAACAATTTGGTCATCTATGAAAAATATCTTTGCTTCGAATATTTGGCATTTTTCATGGTCCCTTTCTGAGTTATCAATTACTTTTTGAAGTAACTTTCACCTTTCTAATAATTTCGCATGTTAATGAATTCGGGAACCTGACGTCAAAATTCTTCGTCAATTTGCGAAAGATTTATGGAAGAATGCATGATTGATAGATTTCCTCGGTGTTAACTTAGACGCTATTACTGATTCCTGCATCTCAGGCTGTTTTCACGTATATTTCATTATTTACTTAATTAGCGCTCTCTTCCCAAAAATGGATCCGATAATTTTTAGCCGTTGATCAACTGCTTAGTGAGGCACAAATTAAAATAATTATCGTTTATCGAATAACCCTTTTCAATTCCCTTAGTACATTTCAACTAAACTTGCAATGATTTTCTTTTTAGCGTATGATTCTGCACTAATTCACTAACCAACTAACGATCAAACTTAAGTGAGGTCGGTAGAGGGAAATGAAAACGACAACCCATTTGTGCACAACAGCAAAATGATATAAGTTGGCTTTCTCGTGATACTTTTTTCAGGTTGCACTTCCCCTCGCTTCTAAATCTCGACGATTCGACACAGTATTCGCGTATATTTTAACTCATCACCGTTCTCGGATTTCGATAATCAATCCATTTGGTGATTTATGATGAAGCTGAAAGGGAATTCAAGCGCACGGAAGCTGAATATAGTCTGGTCTCTGGATTTATCATTACATTATTACAACTACAACTATAAGTAGTAATAATTCTACGATTGCAAATTCCGTTGGTGTGTTCTAAGCTGTAGTAGCGAAAATCTGCGATTACTTAAAATCTTCACGGCAAGGCCACAAATCGTATCAGCCATTAAGTTCTGTCCGAATTTTACCATTGTGAATTTGAACGCAATTCGGGGAGTACTTATAATGTTTAATGAAGCGTAACGTGACTTTGATGGTTCTGTGAAATTAAACTAATTATGTTCCTTTGTACAAATGTTAAAAATTGCCGAAGAAGTGGCTAGAAACACCCACCCAGTTTGAAGAAAAGAATGAGCAAGTAAAGGAAAAAAGAAGATTTAAGGAAATTGGTTGAAGTGGAGATTTCGCAGTTTACAAAAATGAAAATTAAACGGACAATGCTTAATTAAGTTTGACGACAAGCTTCTTGATCCAGTTTGGCTTGTATTAGTAATTAAGTTTAGTTCAAACCTCCCAACTCTTCGGATTCATCGTCTAAAACTCGAGTCAAAATCTGCTTTTCTGTTTTATTTTTTACGTGAAGCGGCGAAATGTGTGATACCGATTTGCTTACTTTAAAAATTATACCAGAAAGAAAGCTAAATGGAAACTACTTGATGGTGTGGATTTGGTATTACCAAGTTCTAGAGTCCTTCTGATCCACTGCTTTACTCTCACTTTTGATGACGGTTATCCATTAAAAGAGAGCTGAAGGATCTCTTAGCCACCCGATGCCAAACAGAATAAAATCGGTGTAAGCTTCCGTCAACACTCTCCCACCTTCTCCACCGCAACAGCATCATTTCAGCAGTGATAGTGGTAAATCTACCTTGAGAGTTGATGGAGTCAACTTAAGTTACCGCCACGAGGTATCCGTGGCATCGATATGGGGATGAAAGTCCGGGGAGTTAATTGGGGTGGAAGAGGTTGTGGTGGGATTAGTAAAAGAGTTGGAGGTGAAGGTGGAGCAGTTGGGGAATTTATATCATTTCAATGTTTGCACTAATTGATAATTTACCTCGAGGCGTACCTAGGCATATTCCCCTCATATATCCTCAGAGTTTGTTGAGTATTTGCAACTGCAAGAATCACTCAATGGTTCCAAATAATGTTTATCTCGTTTCATCCCTTTGTAAGCTGGTTGTGTATGGGTATACCCCTACACAGAAGGGGCCTGAGTCTTTTGAGATTACAAAACAAATATAATTTTGCCCAAGGCACAGGAGTATTTTAACTAGAATATAATGCTATCATGTAGATTGAATTCATACCAAAGATTTTGAGGAAATGATGATTTTCAAGTTTTGCATTTCCAAGACTCAATACAAGTACTTTTTGAAGGTAAAAATACTGATTTGTTCTCGTGACGTGTGTTCATAGTAGTTTATTGGTCAATGTTGCTTTATCTTTTAATTTTTCGATTACTTTCGTTTAATTTTTTACTGTTTTTTTATAAGAGACACTAATGAACGTGAGTGCAGGATATCACAAAATATCTTCAAATAATTGGGCCCACTAGCACATAATCCCCTATTTATATAGATAGGACACCCTAAAAAAGAAAGCGCTGCTGCTTACGAAGATTTAAAACAGCGTAATATGCACCTGCGTGGTATTACGCACAAGTTGAAATTCAAAGCGAATCTTTAATAGTACATAAGACTAAAATATCACCCGAATAATGAACCGATAAGACAAATTTAAAAGATTTAACATAGTTTCCAAAGCATTTCAGTGCCTAATGTAAAGATATTGCTAATAAAATGTGACACTCGTCACGGATCCACAGAGATGGAGACGGTGCTCTACAGTCATGAATTCCTAAATTTCACCTCAAGAGGGCTTAAGGGTACACAGAACTGCGGTTTACAGATAGAGAATGCAGATGCCACGTCTCATGATTCAAGATTCAAGTAAGCACTGAGAGGGGTAACTTGGGAGAGCATTGTTTCTGCATTTAGCAACTCAAAGGATATACTACTAGGCCCTTACCTAGCTCAAGCTGGTGGAACACAACCCAACCCACAAGATCCAGGGTTGTTCACATCCAATCTAGTCGCTTCGGTTGATGCGGAGTATCCTTTCCTGAACTCATAGAACTTTATTTGCCTCAAAATTCTCTTGGTCACCATGTTTAAGCAGGGTTTTAGTCAAACAAACATAACGACAGGAAACTAGGTCTGTTATCCCATTCCAGCTACTGCCTTTCGGATTTCTCGAAAAGCTCCTTTAAATAAAGAAAAAAACTTATCTATTATTTTTAGCAGACAATGAATTAAAACTTCTCACGGCTTCCAAAATGCACTTTCATTGCATCGCTTATTGTTTGGTTTTATAGATTATAAGGCGCATCAGTATCAAAGCGTTACATTGTGGCTGCTAAAATATGCGTTTTCTGTTTAAATGATTGTCGTAAAAGTTCTTATACATTTTTTTATTATGAAATGGTAGAATAGAAAGAGTAGACCTTTATATCGGACTCTGATTCAGAAGCGCTCCATTATAACATCTATAAATTCGCTTTTTTGTTTAAATGATGGTCGTTAGGGTATCCAGAAAGGAATTTTTGAGAAAGAGTAATTCTTTTTTGTTAGTTGCATTAAATCATGCTTATGATAATGACAGAATAAAAGGGATATCAAATCCAGCACTTAAGTAAGCTTCCAACGCATCTCAAAATTTCTAAATATGGCTCTTGCTATTTTGATTTGACTGGAAAAAAATGACGTGAAGATCATCAGTTTGGATCTTGAAGCACCAATGTGGGAAAACCAAATAGACCCGTTTAAAAAAATAAAAAAATAACTTAAAGTCGATAGAAATTCTCAGGTAAAAAGTTGTACACTTTCAAAGGACAAATCAAAAATTGGCATGATTGTAGGGTGTTTTTAATAGCTCTCACCGGAGTTTTTGTAAAAGTTATTTTCCGCAAAGAACGATTGACAATTATATTTGTGTTCAACCAGAACAGCAATGGGCATCAGAGCATACAATTTATATACTCACTTGAGACATCAGAAAAATGGATCCTCTAACACATCTGTAACTTTAATTGGCTTATAAATCTTTATCGCTTTGGATCATACCCGAGCTAGTATTTGCAATTTTTACTGTGGAAACGGGTAACACGACCACCAAAACGTAGAAGATATCTTACAAAACATTTTTGGCAAGACCGCAATGATAAAACTATTCTAACCTATACTGCAATGGAAACGGACCATTTATGTTTCAATTGAAAAAAATCTACTGCCAGTGAATAAAACTTGCCTTCGGACGGTTCAATTTTAGAAACATAAATAAATAAGAAAAACAGCATTTTACATTATACAAATTGTGAAACCAGTGATCAAAAAAGGGGTATGGGCTACATGTGATGTCATCAGTTATTAGGAGAAATTAGTAGTCTTTCAGTGTTACATTATTTCAGTAAAAAGTCAATTAATCTGATTACAAGCAACTCAAGCGGCGGAAGTTTACTATAATCGGCTAATGAGCAATACACATGATTTACTCTTTTAGAAATAGGAAAATACAGGGTAAGGTGATATCTCATCACGAGCAGAACACAATAGAGCATTTTTCGGGAGTGGTGGCTAAAATGTTTCAAGAAATATACCACTACCTATTAGTCTCGGACCCAATACTCTGCAGATGTCTCGAGCTATAACACTCTGAACCGATTTAAAGGGCTGATCTTCCCAAAGTGCAAACTAAAGTTAAAGATAATAATATGTCAACATTTGAAAAGCACATCTCCAAATCAACTGGCTCGCCATCGAATGAGCTCTTAGCTATCTTCAAAGGACTTTGCTGGAATTAATTAATAATACGGAACAGTCATCCGAAAAATGTGGGAATACCTCTGAGCATGTCCGAAAAACCTAATGCCAATAAATTTGAGAAATGCTGGGCCTCGCGGAAAAACATGGGCTTTTTAACCTCCTCATCCAATTTTGGCCTTTTTGTGATGTCGGACTTGAAACTCGAACACACGATGCCCGACCAATGTTAGTCGACATGCAGCTGCAACATGCGTAGGCCGATTCAAGCTATAATTTATGCAACGAATGTGTAAGTAGCAAGATTTTATATATTTAAAAGCACAGAAATAAATATGCGATGATTTCATTCCAGTAAACGAAATAACAAATGTCCTTGATTCATGTTTGATTGTGCCCAGCCAAATGCAAATGGATACATGTTTTAAAATGGCGGATTTTGTTCGAACTCATAGCACTTGAAACTCCTTCGCTCTGTTTCAAAATAACGGGAAACTTTGGATTTTATTCTATCATTTACATTTAACTGTAAAACACTTGGTAACCAGTAATAAACTCATGACTGTACAGCCTGCAAAAATGGAGAAGGTCTATTTAAATTATTTTGTGCTCTCTTCTGACTTTCAGTTGGTGTTAAATAGACACTCTTGCGGTTTTCATAAAGGAAACTGATCGACGAATATCCGATGACTAAAAAACGGCAATAGCAAGAAACGTGTCTCAGCTAACTAAAGTGACTCATACATGATGCTGGTGTTGGCTATCCAACTGAAAGATTTACGCTTAGTTTATTGGGATTCCTTTTCTACTCTGAGTTGCCAAACACTTTTTCTACAGATTTCAAATGGGAACTTTCCTACTTTTGCGTTACAATTAAGGTCCCCTCAACTTAATTGCAATTCGAAGTTGATTTCGTGGTCCAACTCAGCAACTCATCCTCGATTGCATTCAATGTGCTACAACTTCGGATAATGGCATCTTACTTGATGCATCAAGTGGATAAGAACTTCTTGTAACAATTCAATAAAATTTATTCCTTCTTAATATCTAGAAGATAATTTTAAGCGAATAAAGAGTGAAAATTTTCTGGGTTTATCGTCGACTTATCTAAAAATCAACTAAATCTCAACTGAATCTTTACAAGTTATTCTCTGCAAAATAAAAGTAATAATTGCACTATAAAAAATTGATTTTAGTTCACAATTGTCTAAAAGTGAGCCAGAGTGATTACTGTTTATGTATTAAATACTATTCAACACGCTTTAAGTGGATTTCAATAACGTTTAAGAATACTCATGAAACTACCCTGAAAGCAGTTTTAATGCAATTATCGCGAGAAGGAGAACGGAGACTTGCGCAGAAATGCACTGTAAGGTTTGCGGAGGCCCAACTGAGCAAACGCGCTACGGAGTGGAGGCTTGCGAATCTTGTGCGAACCTGTTTGAGGTCACAGGCCAATACAACTTAAGCCAGCGACACCTATCGGTCTGCTGGACAATGCGCGAATATCAGGAGTAGCAAAAAGTGCCACTTTAATAAATGCATTTTAGTTGGCATGAATCCAAAAAGCAACACTTTTTCCTCTTTTATTAATTTAAAGTCGTCCTTCCAGATGTTGCTAGTCCGGAAGAGTGCGAGCTCTGGTTAGATGTGAAAGATCATGTGCACAATACAATACGACTCGAATATGAGACAGAACGTTTGAAATCCAATAAAAAAATCTTCTACTACCATCGGTAAAAATGAATGTTTTTCGGTCATCCGAATTTCGCCACTTAAATGTGATTTACGATGCCACACTGCCTGCCTCGTGGGGCCAGATATCTACTTTAGTCTAGAGAAACACAAGTGGCAAAGAAGAGTGATTGAATGCAACATCAAATTGCCAAAGACTCAATAGTTTTTGCTTCCATTTGGAAGTTTTGCTCAGTAGTTAACAGACACAAATTTAGGGCAGTGCTTTAAAATAGCATTCCAGCAATGCGGCTCGTTGAGAAATCACCAGTTAAGTAAGCTTTAGCTGGCATCTTAGATGTACATTTAGATGGTAATGCAAGCAGAGCACTGTAAAATGGTGGGCTATACCTCTGACTTCTAAACAAATGTCGATGTTAGTCTTTCTCTTCCTTTTCCCATTATCCAACTACAGAAACAACCAATGGCTTTAATCCAGCAACGGGAGCAGGCCATTCGCTGAGTAACAATGACGATGACAGTCGCTATTCATCTTTCCCGTCGAATTCAGTGATAAACGCGAAAGATGAAAAGAAGGTTAAGAAACATATACTGGGATTGAAAAGCCTATTTCACAACGAAAAAGCCCTTCAGAACGATGAGGAAAATGAAGAAGACAATGAAGATATTCCGAATTCCAACTTGAACGGTTAATTTTAATTGCAAATTTGCTCAATAAACATGTCTAAGCCTGCTCAGGCCTCTAACGGAGGAGCTGTCTAGACCATCATTAGTCAGAAAAGAAGTTAGGACTGAGGGGAACTTGTTTGTCACTGCGGATATTTCACTCTTGTAGCACGCACCAGTTGGAAGAACATAAGCATTAGTAATTAAGCCACGGAACAGCCACGGGTGAGTTAGATCAATGTGAACACAGAAGGCTGAAGATTGACGAGCGTAGACTTCGGACAGAGTGGAGTGATAGTTGAGTGTCTTTCAAATGATGTATTTGAACATAATTCCGATGTCCAATTGTAATAATGAATTTAAAATTATAATGAAGATGAATGTTTAAATCTGAGGCTCAGCTGGATTTTTTAAATGTAATTTGCAATTTCTAATAATAACTAGGTATGTATCGTTAGCTTTTTCAACGAAACTGCAATTGAGTATATGTAAATCGTTTGATTTTACAAATATGTGCTTTGCACTTCCTAAGACGGGCAGATAACAGTTTATTTTTCAAAGCAATCCAAAACTTTCGCATATAGGAGCTTTTCATTTCAATTTTAATACCTGCCCTATTTGGAAATAGGACAGCTATGGGACTGCCTCTCTGAACCATCGGAAGCCTCATTTTATTTTACTCTCACCTTTCTACGATTCTCATTAATACCAAATAAGGTGAGAATTGAAAAGGACGTATTATAAGGTTAACTACCAAATATGTGTTTAACCAGGATAAGGGATAAAAATGCAAGTCCTCCAATGCAAATAAAGTAGAGGAGCACGATGACAGTTCTGTTTCTCCTACTCCTAAGTGGATTCCGATTACGAAGCCTGATGCTGGATTTGTACATACGCCTCAGATAAGACGATCAGTGGGTGCGACGCGGTGCGAACGCTCTGCCGAAGATAAAATGCTGACTAATTGCATCGCCGGTTTGGCCGAAAAAGACAGTTCTAGTGTATATTTCGATTTCAATTGCTCCAAGCATTAAGAGGAGTGGCATTCTGTCCTCCATCATCTTTAGGGAGAAACGTCTCATTGCCCAAGATAGCGATGACCACGTCATGTCACTGGGTCGAAATGCTATGCGAGGTGTCGAATACCAGTTGAGCAGGAGGCTTGAAGCCCAGTAAATATAAACGTAGCAGGAGATAGCACTTATTTCTATTTCTACTTCTATTTCTATGTCCTTAAATTGGTGCTCCTCCTCCACATCGAAGTCCACTACATTCATGTTGAATTTTTCGTCTATCACCTCACTCATTGATTAACTAATCAATTCTGTGGGAAATTGTGTTGACTTTATCAACAAAGTGTGACTTCCTTGTTAGATAGAGGATCGGGCGTCCATCGTCAGCTTATCTCCACACAGTTGTGCCATTCATGCGCATGTATATCTGCGTAAGGGCATATGTTAAAAGCTTTTGTATTGACGTCTTGTTGAGCTAATGAAAATTCCAAAAAAACTGTATCAAAATATATCAGCTCACATGGTAAAGGGTGAAGCTGCTTGGGTAATCCTCGAAAAACCTAGACGAGCTCCATTTGTTTCCTGACTTAGAATATTTAATTTTAAAGATTAAAATTAGATTTAACGAGCTTAATTTCCGTGATATAATGATATTGAAGCACATGAATCGTTTTAGATAATCCAGCACTTCAAGCAATGCATATTTGCCTTTGTTAAAGCCACGTAATTTTATCAAATGACACTGTTTAATTCAATTTATCTTCAAAAAATCCCACATTTATAGTAAAATTAACAAACAAATATTTTAAATAAATCAAAATTGCAGGGTAGTATAAAAGGATATTTTATGCATTAATAATTTGTTATCAATTTGGCATCTTATAAATGAAGTATTACCTAAGATTTCATTCTTATTCGTTAGAAAATTTACAACCAACCTGGAAAATACGATTTTCTTCACGACAAAATTATTCCTTACTCCGCCTAAACTGGAATTATTCTAGTATTCAAAATAAAATGGTTCTTACATATCCTGTTTCTATTTAGGAAGGCTACATTTGTCACTAATTAAATGTTTAAATTTATTTTTCTTATCTAACTTTTATATAACTGCTATCAATTATTATCCTCCACCGTAATTTTGATATTTTTCCTTCCCTGAAGTTTACATATGTATATCAAAATGTTGAAAATATAAAATTTCAGATAAATAATTTTTTAACTATACTAGTCTGCGCATATGATGTATATTACATTATTAAGCTTTCAAAAAAATTAAATAGCCAACTTTCAGTTAAATATGTTTGAATTAAAGTAGTACGGTTAATTTCACAGAGGAAGCACAAACAATTATAAAATATATTACCTTAAGATATCGCACTTTTACAATTTCGAAGTAACTCAGTTAATCTTTGAGAAGAGCAGAACGGTTTTTGTTTGATTCGATGAAAGTCAAAATGCCTATTAATGAACTATTAATGAACGATGTCTGTTTAATAGCAGTCATTCATTGAACCATTTCATTAAAGGCAAGCATTATTTGACTTTAATAAAATCTTTTAATTGAAAAAAATCGAAACATTACTTACTTAGAATAGTCTGTTTTGTTCTTCATTACACAAGTATATTTACATCTTAGTCAGATCATGGAATCGAAATCTTCGACACTTTGCGGTAACCAATAACTATAATTAGACTCCATGAAATTTTAAAATTGTTGGAACCGAAAGTCACACATTGCAATAAGTGGCCCTAAAATATTAAGTAAACAATCTATTTGAAAGAGTTATTTCAAAATAGGAATTCTCAATTAGGTGCGTTTTGTGCCATCATGAAATTTTGCAGACATCTTAGCGGTAAAAAACGACGAAAACTTCAAAGTCATGAACGGATCACTCAGGCTAGGTAAATGACCATTATTTATATACCTTATTTAATTCATTTAAATAACTACGGTGTTATTTATATTAATTTGCAAATTTCTCCAAAATATCTTAAAGGCAGTTTTCAGAACGAAGCCTTACTTTTGATAGAAAAATATCAAAAAAATTATTGAAAATAATCACATTATATTTACACAATATCGAAAGGATTCCTACCTACAAAATCATCGTAAAAAGCATCGTAGGATATACAGTTGAACAGCCCCAGGGTTCTTCATTTTCGCAAACATCCTGGAAGGGATGCTTCAGGACCTCTTAATCGGCAACTTCATTCGGCATACCGTTTAAACAACGCTTGATACAAAACTACATCCGGACAGGATGACGCCTCAGCTCACGAAGTAGAGGTTGGTGGGCCTCATTGCACAAATCTTGGGGGTTACGGAGGTTACCGGGGTGGGGTGCAGGGGTGTTTCCTGCAAATCTCACACCGGTATCTCCTGCAAGTGCACCGCTTCTATCGATTGTACCTTCTGGGACACGGACATGTTGGCAGAGCCTGTTAACCCACTCAATTCTCTTTCGCGTAAGCGCCTCCCTATGGACTGCCCGCCCATAAATCATAAATTAGAATCCATTCAGGTGGTACTTCAAGTGCAGTAACACGCTCTTTTGGCCTCGTTCCATTTTCGTTCCAGTGCGCGAGAATTACCTCGTCGTCATCGTCATCGTCTTTGTCCACCACAACCAGTTTCACATCTTCTTATTCAATCTCCATGTCCTCAAATTGCTGCTTCTCCTGCTCCTCCTCCTCCTTCTTCACATCGAAGTGCATTATACTCATCAATTATGTTGAAAATTGCTGACTTAATCAACACAGTGTGACTTCCATGTTAGTTAGAATAGCGGGCCTTCATCGTTAGCTTACCACCACACAGTTGTGACATTCATGAGCGTGGGTCACTTGCTTATATATGTTACTCACCTTTAACCAGCCAACCAATGGCATGCCATACCAGATCAAGCTTGTTTAAATGAGGTCATTCATTCCCCGGGATGAATCCTTTCGACATAGACTAGGGCTGAGTACCACGTATGATGAAATAAATGAGGAGGTCGCATTTCGTTTGACGGGGACTGCCTGACTCATTTCCGCAGCATTACTTGATCATCTTTTTTAGATAGGGTATAGGAAATCTTCAAAAAACGGCATTAATCTGACTATCAAACTTGAATGCCGATTATAAATTTCCTTCAAAGTACGTTAACTATAACATATTTTTTTAGCACGTCATAACGCATATTTAACAAAACATTTTACAATATTCAAAAAGTAAAAACTTTAAGAAATGACCCCAAGATTGAAGAAAATACAGTAGAAATACAATTGTTTGCAATATATTTATAATTGCAAGATCGAACACAGATGAACTACAGATGGCTAACAAAAATCTTAATATCTTCGACAGTTTAGTTCATTAAATGTTTGGGCTTCTTAAAACATTAATTTTTTTCACAGAGTTCAAGTTTTTTTAAATTGGTGGACAGTAAAAGTAAATAAATATTAGTTTACGCGCTGTGGAAATGCTTTCGTACTTTGGAATTCCCTACTTATTGATGGTAAATTTACACATTTACTGGAAAGTTAATGAAAGTTCTCCTGCAAACCGTATGATCTTCACCTCTATATTTACCATATTAAGGAAGAAAATCCTTTTTTTAAATTAAATATCAATCAAAAATTTTATCTGCTTTTTACAATTTTAACACACATTATATACATAGAATTGTAATAAACATCGATCTTTGTAAAATATTTGTTAATCCCACATTGTGGAGGCTTTGCGAAAATTGCACAAAACTATCAAAGCAAATTAAGAAAAGCAAATTTGAATAAGTTAGATGGATAAGGAAAACGGGCAGGTATTTACTCCAAATGTAAAAGATGAAAAGCATTTTTGCTGTCCAAAGGCAAGGAAATTTTAAATTATTCTTAACTACCTGTAAACGAGTATCAATTGTCATTTAAATCGACTTGCAACTGCTTTTTCAAGATGACTGGTTGCGCTAGGTTGATTATATTATATTTATTAGGAGACTGCATTAAAAATTCTGAAATCAGTCGCTGTATTTTCTCAAGTTCGTATTTGCGAATATTTGCGCTAACTTTAAATGATTTCACCTGTTGTCAATTAAACAAACTGCAAAGGCGTCTGACGGCCGACAACAATTTCATAAACACGGCAGATGCAAAAGCAAATCGAATTCACATCAGAGTCTCAATATTTATCCCAGTTTCATGCCAAATGCACATGATATTTCTGTGGTAGCTACGATTCAAAGTCCAATTAAACGCATTTGAGCAACTATCTAGAATTCTTTTTAATTTTCAGTATTTAGAATAGCTCCTATATAAAGTCAAGATCGGCTTTACTAAAATGAACATTAATATTTTGAAAAATCTTCCGAAAATGTTATCTGTGAACCCTTATGCGTAATTTTTATCGAAAAATCCGACCTCACTCTTTAATTAATTCACATTTTATTTAAAAAATACTTAACCCCTTTCTTTTGTCTTGAAAAGTAAGTGCAATACAAACCACACAGTAACAATTAAAAATAATAAAAATATAATAATAGGAACATAACAATTCATTTTTAATTCAAAAGTACGCAATAGTGTACTTAAGTCTATTAAATATAAAGAGTTAAAAATTTTTGACTTTACTAGTGAAATTAGAAGAAATGGCATTTTAAATCAAAATGTTCCTATTTTACACAACACGTTTTGTTTTTTCCTGCACTTTTTTGACAACTAAACTAGTAAAAATACCGATAGATTTATTAATATTGTACTATTCACATAATAAATAGAAATTTGTCTATTTATTCACTTAGTAATGGATATAAAATTAAATGCGCTGCAGAAGAAATTACATCAAAACGGTTCTTATTTATTATTCAATCAATATTTGATTTTAATTTATTTTGTAATCATACTTTCATGGATGTCATCTTTTCTCAATTTCTTAAAATACTCAAAGAAAAATCTACCCTAGGTTTATTCTTAGGTTTATGAAAAAACGATAAAACGTTAAGTTTTAATTGTTCAATAAACTCAGTAGAAACAAAAGATCGATGTCTAGCGGTCAGCACCCTCCTAACGTCCTAGTTCTAATATTAAATCACTCTGATAAACACAAATACGTAAATACCCTAGCTGAATCTTAAGTTGCAGGTCTTGTAAACTGTAGAACTACTTTCAAAACTATCATATTTTGGAGTTCAAACAAATTAATTGTTAATAATTTAACTGCCGTAACTATTTTTTCTAAACATAGTAGTATTTTTAAAATTTACGATTTTGATTTCAATGGTTCAATTTAGGGCCAATTTCTCTAATTCGAAAGTCATCAAAGTAAATATACGAATAAAATCTATTCATAACATTTCCAGCCATTTTATCAAAGTATGAGTGTTTAAATTATTTGTTTAAAGATTGATCATACAAAATGATTTTTTTCGTTTTCTTTTATTTAAAACGGTGATGAACATTTAGTTTCTAATTTTATATCCTTAAATACGTGCATGAGGACACTCAATTTTGGTAAAAATCCAGCAGTTCACAAATTATTCCTCTATATTTAAAATATGGCTGATATTAAAATTGGTATGCAAAAAAGATATTAATTTTTTGTATATCTATTCATTAAACATTTTGTGAAAGCAGTTTCTTCACAGCATTATTGCCAAAAAAATAGATTACTTAATGCCGCTTTGAACTAAAACATGACATTGTTATCAAGACAGGAGCCAAATATACCTTGATTTCAATTTTGCCTTCTCCTTCTTACAAGTCTTTCTTTTTATGTAAGGCACATATTCGAGTCTAATTTTTTTGTAAAAACATAGAAGAAATGACAGCAATCAGTCAATATTATTGTTGATTACATGGAACTTAAATAATACAAGGGACTTTTGCATCATTTAAAGCAAGTGCAAGGTCATATTTCTTGGGTTTCAATTTGGCTAGTTTTATTTACAAATTTTGATATTATAGCGATGACCTTCTACATTCAAACACCCAGAAATTAGAAAGACAATGTTGACATTTACAGTTGACCAGAAAGATAGAAGGCCATAAATATTCGCATTAGATTAGTAGCTATACAACCTTAATCTGGCAACTGTATTAAGAAAATGTAATTTACGTTTATTGTTTTTTGTCTATTATTGCTAATTAAGTGAAATTTAAGAGACCAAAAAACCGGTATATTATTAAAGTCTCTTAAGACACCTTATCATTAAAAACCTAAAAAATCGAAATCTGTTAATTTATTAAATTCAAAATGTGCCAAAGTAGATTAAGATCTTTAACCAGAGCTTAATTAACAGTTGAATATTTATAGCCTCCTAAATCTATAGATATAGCATGCGAATCACATTAGGATGATTGGCTTTGAATATGCTTGCGCAACTGTCAATGCTCTTTAGTAAGATTTATGTTAGGACAAGATTTATGCATTCAGACACTCTCAAATGAAGCATGATTTCCATTAAAAAGTTGTGAGCAGGTATCCATTTATCTTGGCATATAATTTACGGCAGAATGGTGGTTCAATGTTAACTAATACTTGCTATTAAAGTATGGAAATTTAAAATTATTATTTGAACTTAAAATAGATGTTTTTTACAAGGCTGACCTATAAACAGTACCTCAATTAGAAGTAGTAATAAAATTTAACCAGATTGATTATTTATTATTCTATTAAATTTCGAAACATTAGAATCATAGGAAACAAACAAATGCTTCTACTTAATTTGCTAATTTTTAAATCTGCGATCACTTCCACCATGTTTGTGATGTGATTATGCTATTGCGTATCATCACGCTACACGCTGGTCGTTACAAATGATATTTTTGAGTTGAATTTCAAAAACGTTTCGTAAAAAGCTTGTTTATTTTATAAGATTTTGCTCGTTTTCGGAGCTTGCAAGCCTTCACTTTAGTGACGAAGCTATTCTTTATTCCAATATGGTTTGTCTTAAAATCGTAACATTTCAAAAATATCCCATTCTAATTAAAAAATGTTTTTAATTGCGTAATTTGCATAATTTGCAATGCGGAATAAGTCGAAATATGAAAAATTATCTATTTGCTTAACAAATTTAAGGCAATAAGGCTAAAAGACACCCACCTCGAGCCTAAACATATGAAAAAGCATTTCATAACCTATATTTGCAAATATTATCAGAAATCTACTTTTGCCGTTTAAAATACGTGCGTAAGACAACACTGTGGTACTTGGTATACTTACGACCTCAAAATATACTAATTTTCACACACAATTTTAATCTCGTTTCAAAATACAAAAACAAACCTATCATATTTTACTACGTTGTATTCTGTTATTTATACTTTGTCACTTTTGACCTTGATTAATTCTGTATTAACTCAAAAAATACCATTTTTCCGTTTTAAAAGTGTCGAAAAAACGTTAGAATATATCAAGAAAAATCTAAATTATTAAGTAAGAAAATATCACTAGGTTAAATATTATATATCTATATCTATATATCTATCTATATATCTGCAACTATATCTATGTTAAATATTACTGATATTGTGATTAGTATTATAATTGCAATAAAATATTGTAGTTCTGCCATCATTCATATTTTAAAGCCGGAACTCCACCACCTACTAGATGGTTTCTTCCAAATCATCAACTACTTGAACAGCCAGACTCGGAACTTCAAATTGTGTAAACAGAAGCGAGGGATTTTATCAGAAACAATAAAGGGATTGTCCTTTTAAATCCATTTGTTTCCAGTTATCTAGGAGTGAGCGAGGACATCTGTACAAATGTTTTAATTTTCTGTAAGTAAAACGAATTAATCTGATAAGCATGAAAGTTGTCCTTACACTCTTAGTTGGTCTGTACATCTGTGCCTGGCAATTTTAATTTAAAAGTTCTAAAAGTACTTTTTATATCGTTCTTTTATGTTTTAATTATGGCATTAATAAGAGTGTCAATTTGTATTTTGTTCATATTAACGATTCATGAGATTTTAATCGCTTTTTAATGCGTTTTTTTACCTGAGTTACACCGTGAAAGATCTCATATTTTATATAGCTTTTAGGATAAAGCAAAATGGGTTCGTAATTCTTAAAGTGCGACAACTCGAAAGAAAGACGTTATCAAGATTATGTCCATTTTGTGACCTTAATGCCAACCAAAGTGCTTTTATTACTATGAGTTATGAGTTAAGTGCCTCTTAAACACATTCTTATTGGTTCCCACCATGTGGTAATAAAACTTGATGCTACATCGGTCCTTAGACGTACATCTGATTTCTCTTCAATTCCATATGAAAACCTTTGCATGTCACGGGCTTTATTTATTAGGAACAAATGCTCTCGAATTCAGTACCTATACTTGTTTAACTCAACGATTACTTTTGTGCAATTGGTAGACACTGGTAGCGTAAATAGAATGCATATCCTACTTTTATCCTAACAAACACACGAATGAATCGAGGTTTCATTTTACATTGTTTTTTAATGAAAAATGGAGATATTATTGCTATAACCTCGCTTATTCAAACACCTGGGAATCAAAACGGTAATAAAACTTTTGCAGTTGATTAGAAAAGCATATTAACCATACAAAATTAAATTACAATAATATTAATCCTTCATTTATCTATATTCATTTTGCAACTGCTCAGATTTGAGGCAGCAGTCTTCGCATACCTCCTCCAAGTCAAGTAAATTAGTTTACCCTTTCCCAAATCAATTTATGTAACTTAAAATTTTGTTTAAAAGATGCGAATTTGAAACACTTTTAATTCATTATGAATATTTTATTAATTGCCGTACTTGAATACTATGAAAATTGGCCAATGTCTAGGCAAGTGATTAGGAGTATGCACGATTAGCAGGTTTCAAATATGAGAGGAAAATGAAAAATTCAAAACCTTTTTTTGATTAAGCATAATTTTTGTCAAATAACTTTGAAATTAAATTCATCAAAATTTTGAATCGGGAAAGCCAAAGCGTAATGAACCACTGAATCTAAATTTGATCATCGAAAATCACTTAATGGGCTTAAGTTTCACACTATTAAACAGAAACAACCAAAAATAAATCTCATGTTTTCCTTTGCATCTAACAGTTCTGGTTTATATTCATCAGTCATTAAAAAGAATGAGAGCAGGCATTTTCGTGAAAATTTTCACTTTTTACAAAGTGACTAAGAAGGCTTGAAATAAATAGCCCAGAATTTTCAGGCATTGCATTCTTTTCTGAAAATAAAGAATACGTCCAAAGTGCGACTCCGGTTTGAATTAAGTACTTTAGCGGAAAAAAACAATGTGATGATTTTTCGTTTTGGCATTGCTAGCGAAAATAACCACATTAAGACAAAATTAACATCGTTCACTAAATAATTCTTTTTCAAAATAAGCATTATTGTTATGATTATAAAAGCATTAACAAACCGATTTTATAATATTTTGCCAAGAAGTGCATTTCATTTTGTAATTTCATTTGTAATGTTTATCATTACATTTCAATTATCTTTTTAAGGTAAACTGCATGAGAATTTCATTCAATATTAATAATTTTAGCCATGATATAATAAAAATTACTTTTTTCCTGGATGGCGCTATTAAAATTATTGTAGCATTAATACATATTTGATATTTTAATAGGATGGATGGCGTCTAAGCTTCATTTGTTAATTCGATAAACTACTATTAAGGCGAACCTTATAAATTCCATAAACGGCCTAAATTAATAAGAGTATGCACTCTAAAACAAGATATAAATAATTATTTTTCATTTATCAGTAAATATTTAATATTTAATCATGTTATTGTCTGTCTGTTGGAAAACAAGACGCATTTTTCATATACTTAGAGGAAATAAAATATTATTAGGCTTTCAAGCAACTTAAATACCAAACTTTTAGTTTAAATTGTTTGCTTTAAAGTAATAGGGTTAATTTACTAAAATAACAACAAACAATTATAGATAATAATGCTCTTAGATAATTGACTTTAACAATTTCGAAATAACTCAGTTAATCTTTGAGGAGAGCAAGACGGATTTTGATTGGTTTAATGAAGGTTAAAATGTCTATTAATGAAATACGGTAAACATTTCCTTGAGATTTCCGATGAAAATCTTATTCAAAGTAAATTAAACGAGCGAAATATTACAAAAAATAATAGATATTCAGATTTAATTTTCCAACTTTTGACAGATTATTAATCGTCTAATAATAAAAATAACTATAATTGCATAAATCATTAGCACTATAACAAGTGTTTATCAAAAGTTACGCTTATTTGCTTTATTAGGAGTAAAAGTAAATTTAAATTAGCATTACACTGATGGATTTTCACCTAACAGATTAAATAGACTATAACCCACATATAATCTGCTTTATTAAACGAAACTGGTTAAAAGTTTCATTTATCAAGAAAATCAACTACGATTTTTCAAAACAGAATTTTATTAAGCCATTTTAGGACAAGTATCTTTGGCATTACAGCTAGTTTTCCTTTAAATTTACCCTCGATACAGAAACAGATTTGATAATTAATATTAATGCAAAACACAGTTATAAACATTTTATTTATATTCGTATTTTCCATGGTAAATTTAATGGTGTGCTGATTTTTAGAACAAGTGTATTTATCAATGCAAACCGCTGAAAATAATAAGGACTGCATTCATTCCTAGGAGCAAATGCATTCTATTTCGGTTCCTACTTTCCCCATTTGTGCAGTCAAAACGTTATGTTCTTTAAAACATTTACAATTACTTGGTAAATCTATGCAATCCTTTTGAAGTTCAGTTTGCAAAGATTTTTCTTAATAATACAACACACTTACTCCGCTCAACATTTCCACTCCCTCTATATTCATCAGTCGCGTTTGACTGTGAATATCTTAATGTTATATTCTGGTCAAATTAAGTCTTGTTTGAAAATTTCAACACCCATGCCCAATACGAACTTTAGTTTTCGTTGTAAATGCATTTCCAATACGTGTTGTATTTCTGTACAAAGTTACATAACTATTTTTAATTTTATCGTTTCCTTAGTCTTTGAACTTCAAAAATCATTTACCTCTAACCTTTCCAAAATTCATAAGAAATAACACAAAAGACAAAAATTAGACCATAGCTGATGTCTAGTTAGTTTAAAGAGACATTTTCTGAGCACATGGTCAAAATTGGCTATTTTCAAAATAGATTTAAATACATTTTAGGATATACATTTTGGAGTACTATTCCTTTTCAAATCCAACAGAAATAAAAGACCTCAAAATGGATGAATGCCAATTCTTAAACTGCTTTGAGATAAAGCAGGAGACGAAATTTGCTGCATTCACCAAAATATCGATAAAAGATGCAGTGGCAAGCATATGAAATTGCAAAATCGATAAATAAAGCCATTTTTTTCGACAAGGACCGTGTCATTATTTGAATGACGTGATGAAGTGCAATTCAGTTGCTTTTACGTGCAATGACCGACAGTTCTAGTTGGTAGTTAAAATGCCGTGAATAGAGATTGACTTTCCACAGGTGTCCTTGAGTGCTAAGTTCAATATTATTATCATAATCCATAATAACACCTTTAATGATACCCGTATAATCAGCGATGACTGTATTGCTAATGTCGTACAAATTTAACAGTATTGCGGCAGCACCTAAAGATAATTTCAGTAGAATACTAAATCTTATTCTCTGTAAAAGAACACTGCACGAGTGGATTATACTTGTTGATTCCTTCTCAAGAGTTATCTCGAGCTGCTAGTAGTATGTTCTCATAAACGTACAGACTAATTTACTCTTTAAGTAAAAAACATACTATCATCTATCACAGAAAAGCAATTTAAGTAATCTAGAGTTCATTATCAGGTTATTCACTTGGAGCATTTTTTGAAAAGGAACACCTCATGAGTGAAAATGAGCTTTTGATTATCTGGTATATTTCTACTTCAAATATTAATTTACATTATACCTTTTGCTAAATTCTTCTAGGTTACTATATTTATCTAATAATTAACCATTGATTGTTAAACATTTACGCAAAGACAGAATTAAAAACACATGCATCAGTTATCGCTTTACTTTCTAAAATTTTCATTCATAGAGAAAAAATGTAAGATAAATGCTAGATTGCCAAAATTGCAAATCAGATTAACGTCAATTTGGTTTCATGTTATTTTTATATTTCGTTTCCTTTTTTTAAATTTTAATGGTTTTTACATTATACGTTCAAGTGCATACATTATGCAAATGATAATAATTTTGACTGAAAAGTGCCCCTTTCATATATATATTGTATGAAAAGGAGACTCCATCAAAGGCTATACAAGGAATTTTCAGTTTCTCCTAATGCTAGAATTGGGAAAAAGGAGGAGTAAAATGAAATTGGGGATACCTTTGGCACTACTCGTGAAAGGTATGTTATTCAAATATACATTTACTGAAATTGCAGCGTTCCTGATTTTAGCGTTGGTTGAGGCAGTTCAAGGTGGAAAGAGAATGCCACCAGATGTAGCGCAAGGGTTGTTGAGGCTGATTCGCAGCCTTCGAAGCACGCCAGTACCGGGAGGACCGCCACCAGGTGAGGGTCCGCCTGGCTATTTATCATGGACATCTACAACAACTGGAGCACCTCGAAGATCGTACGAAGGACCATATGGGCGGGGGAGGACCCTGGGACGAACACCATCACCGTATCCACGAGACGGAGTTCGAGGACGAGGAAGAGGTGCAGTCCCTCGACGTTGGAGATAGCGATATTAGGAAAAACATCAGATCGATAATTTGGATATGATATCAAATCCACAATTTGTTTTCTTGCATATCAAAAATAAAAATGTTTTAAAGTCTTCCGGTGCACATAATTGCGATAATGACATGCTTAAAATACTGGAGTTTCAAAGTAAAAAGACTAAAAGGAACGCCTCCTTTACATTTGCTAAGGAAGAGTATAGGTTTCAAAAAATTAAGTTAGCACATTTCATAAATAAAAAGTTCTACTGAAAAAATACTGCTTCATAATTTCTGGAAACCACAACCTATTTAATTATTTAAACCTATTAAATACAATTTTCTTCATATGTTTTCAACCACTTATTCAGTTAGAAACTTACTTTTTTATTAAATATTAGGATAATTTTCGATTTTTAAGGACTAAATACATAAATACAATGATTTCGAGAGGTATATTTACAACGGAAACCGAAGGTCGTATTTAGCAAAGGCGTGATAAAAATGAAATCTTAGTTAACGTTGTATTTCTGTAGTGCTAATTTGTTGGAAAATTATAAACACATGCAATCCTATTATATAACCCTGCAATTTTGATCTACTAAAATATTTTTTGTAAATTATTCCATAAATGTGTGGATTTTTTGAAAATAAATAATAAAGATAAGTTATAAATAAAGTATACAAGATAATCAAAAACTCATTTGCAATCAAACGCGTTCGCCACTGAACAATGATAAGGTAAACGGAGCTGTTCCTTTCCAAAAAAATGCTCCAAGTGAATAACCTGTTAATGAACTCTAGATTACTTAAATTGCTTTTCTGTGATAAATGATAGTATGCTTTTTACTCAAAGAGTACATTAGTCCGTACGTTTATGATAACTCTTGAGAAGGAATCAACAAGTATAATCCAATTGTGCAGTGTTCTTTCACAGAAAATAAGATTTAGTATTCTACTGAAATTATCTTTAGGTGCTGCCGCAATACTGTTAAATTTGTACGACATTAGCAATACAGTCATCGCTGATTATACGGGTATCATTAAAGGTGTTATTATGGATTATGATAATAATATTGAACTTAGCACTCAAGGACACCTGTGGAAAGTCAATCTCTATTCACGGCATTTTAACTACCAACTAGAACTGTCGGTCATTGCACGTAAGAGCAACTGAATTGCACTTCATCACGTCATTGAAATAGAGACACAGTCTTTGTCGAAAAAATGGCTTTATTTATCGATTTTGCAATTTCATATGCTTGCCACTGCATCGTTTATCGATATTTTGGTGAATGCAGCAAATTTCGTCTCCAATTTTATCTTACAGCAATTTAAGTTTTAGCGTTCATCCATTGTGAGGTCGTTTATTTCTGTTGGATTTGAAGTGGAATAGTAATCCAAAATTTATATCCTTAAAATCTATTTAAATCTTTTTGATATTAGTCAATTTTGACCATGTGCTCAGAAATTGTCTTTTTAAACTAACTAGACATCAGCTATAGGCGAATGAGTATGGCCTAATTATTGTCTTTTGTGTTATTTCTTATGAATTTTCAAAAAGTTAGAGGTAAATGATTTTTTGAAGTTCAAAGATTAAGGAAACGATGAAAAGTAGAATTGCCTATGTAACGTTGTACATAAATGGAACACTTTTGAGAAATACATTTACAACGAAACTGAAATACATATTTAGCAA
Source organism: Anomotaenia brevis (assembly GCA_030710315.1). NCBI lineage: Eukaryota > Metazoa > Platyhelminthes > Cestoda > Cyclophyllidea > Dilepididae > Anomotaenia > Anomotaenia brevis. The sequence continues at coordinate 44,363 of JAUOZQ010000180.1, forward strand.
AACTGTTTACATTTTAAGAAAAAAAAACAATTTAACCAAAATCCAACATTAAGATATTCAGGCTTAGGCGACAGATTAATAGTAAGAGATGAAATTATTGGGAGAAGTAGATGGGTTGCATTAGTAAGAAAAATCTTTGCAAAGTAAACCTGGAAAGCGTCATACATATCTACTAAATAATTCTAAATGTTTTAAAGGACATATAACGTTTGGATTGCTCAAACAATGGGAGTAAAAAACCGAAATTGAATGTATTTGCTCTTAGGAATGAATGCAGTCCTTATTATTTTCAGCGATTAGCATTGATAAATACACTTGTTCTAAAAACCGGTTGATTTGACAGAACTTACTTTCAGCACGCCATTAAATTTACCACCAAAAGTTCGAGCAAAAATAAATGTTTAAGACTGAGTTGTGCATCACCACTTTTTTCAAAGTCTCTATTTTCGAAGGTAATTTCGAAAAAAACTAGCTGTAATGCCAAAGATACTTTTCCTACACTGACTTGATGAATTTCTATTTTGAAAAGTGAAGCTGTATTTCTTCATGCATGTAACTTTTAACCAGTTTCGTTTTAAAAAGCAGATAATAAATTATATTTTATTTTTTTGATCTGTTAAATGGAAATTCATCAGTGAGATAGTAATATTAAATCATTTTTTATGCCATTATAGCTTTTTTAATTAATATTCGACTAGTAGTCTGCCAAAGAATGGAAAATTAAATCTAAAGTTTCATTATTTTTGTACAATTTTGCTAGTTTGATTTATTTGGATTAGGTTTTTTATCAGAAGACACAAACGAATGTTTTCAGTAGTTTGTTAATAGACATTTTGATTTCCATTGTACCATTCAAAAACCGTTCTGCTCACCTCAAAGATTAACTAAATTATTTCGAAATTGTAAAAAGTGCAATATCAATGGGCATTATAATTTATAAATGCTTGTGCTTCTTCTATGAAGTCAACCTAATTATGATAATTTAAACAATTTCAACTAAAAGCTTAGTAATGCATTTTACATCATATGCTCAAATCAGTATAATTAAAATATAATTTATCTGATTTTTTTCTATCTTCAACATTTTAATACACATGTGTATACTTCAGAAATTGTACACCAATCCCGTCAGGGAAAGAAAAGAGATCGAAATCAGGGTGGAGGGTGATTACTGATAGCAATTACATATAATGTAGTTAAGAAAAATAAATTTTAACATTTAATTAGTGGCAATTTTAGCTTTTCTGGTAACAAAAAGCATTTGTAGGAATTATTTACTTTAATATAAGAATAATTCCACCAATAAATGGTCTAACGGATAAAAATGAAATATTGAATAATACTGCATTTATTAAGTGCCAATTTGTTTGTAAATTACAAATGCATAAAATATCCTGTTATATAACCTTGCAATTTTGATCTATTTGAAAATATTTTTTGTAAATTTTACCATAAATATGAGATTTTTTAAAGATAAATTGAATTAAGCGGTATTGTTTGATAAATTAGCATGAAATTAGAGAGTAAATAACAATTGATAGGAATGATGGTTTATTTAAAATGAACTAATTTTGCATACATTAATTAGTTTTTTTTAGTGTTCCAAAGCAATTTAAAAATTTTTTTAGCTCATAGCATTCTCGTTGAGTAATTTGAAAATTTACCCATAGCTCAACTGAATTGGAGTAAATATGTATTAATGTTCTTAAAATGTAGAGATGTAAGGAACTAGATAAACCAATTCGAGAAACGGGCTTCGACTTCGCCTGATATTCAACTGCTTTTTGACATTTATGTCGATGTCTTTTAAAACATCAATTTATTCGTGCTAGTACTTAAAACATTTACCTTACAGATATTTATACAATCAAATTTCGATTAGTTTTTGCAGTTCGTTTTCAAATATTCCGTTTGAATGTGTTTAATTTGATTTATCTTAAGAAAGTTTTGATGTTTTCAGACACTCTCAAATGAAGTATGATTTCCACTAAAAAGTTTTAAGTAAGTACCCATTAATCTTGGCACATAATTGATGGCGGAATCGTGGTTTATTGTTTAATTCTACTATCTATTACAATATCAAAATTTAAAATTTTTATTTAGGTCATAAAAATGGGTGTTTTACGAAGCTGTCCCATAAAAACTACCTCAATTTGACCAAATCATTGAAAAGTAGAGATGAAAGTTAATTAACTTAAAAATTTATTATTCTATCGCATTTCGAAGCATTTAAATCAGAAGCGATAAACAAATACTTCGACATAATTTGTTACAATTTTAAATCCGGTACCATTTTGGTCATGTTTGTGATACGATTATGCTTTTGCATATCATCATGCTACACGCTTGTCGTTCCCGAATTATATTTTTGAGTTAAATTTTAAAAACGTTTTGTTGATAGCTTTTTCTCCATTTTTTTAAATTGTTGCTATTTTTTCGGAGCTTGCAAGCCCCTAAATTAGTGACAAAGCTACGCTTCATTCAAATATTGTTTAATTTTAAATCGTAACATTTCAAAAATATTCCATTCCTGCAGTTGTAAAATGCTGAATTTTTAAATTCTACCGCTAGAAAACTAACAAATATGAGAAATACTTTGCTTTTTTTCTTGTATAATCCTGTTTTTTCATCGTTTTAAAGAAACAAATATAGCGCTTAAAATCAAGTAAAAGTCATTTTTTCCGATTTATTAAAAAGCTTTTTTTAAAAATGGAACCGAAATGCACTAGTAATATATATATATTTGATGTTTTAATAGGTCCGAAAGTGTCTATGCTTCATTTGTTTATTTAATAAACATCTATAAAGGCGAACTTTATAAATTCCATATGTGCACCCGAATGAATGAGAATATGCACTCTAACCTAAGATATGATTAATTAATTCTTAATTTAACAGTGAATATTTAATATTTTTTCATGACAATAACTGTCTGTTGAAAAAGAACATGCCTTTTTCATATACTTTCAGGCAAACAAAAAAATAAATTGGATCTTTAAATGATTTGCCGATAGGTTTTGAGTGAAAATTGAACCCTGAGACGAACAGACTCAAATAATTAGTTATCGCACCAAAGTTTGAGCTTTCGCTAGTTACTTCCACACTAATCACAATTTCAAATGATAGTGAAATAACATTTTTACTTAATGAATTTGTATGAAAATCCATCTGAAAAAAGAAGTTCATAGAGCAAAAATTGTCGAACTATTATGCGCAATGTGTAGAAAATAGTTAATCAGTAAATTGCTCGTTTGTGTAATAAGTAGTTTAAAATATATTTTGAAATCTGTATGAAAACTTGAAACTGTCAAATCAATAGCCATTATAATTGGGTGGATTGTGTCTGATTTTCAAGATCACCATTTCGAAATAATTAATGCTTTTGCATATTTGATATATACTCATGGTGTAATCACTAATTTCCTGATCCAATATGAGTGTGATTAAGATAACCTAAATATTTATTTCTTGAACGTAGATTCTTGGGCTAAAAGTACCACAAATCACCCAACATGACCTTCTACCTGGTCAACCACAAACTCTGATGGGACTTAGTGCCTATCTTATTCTCCATTACTCACTTTCCGATTATTGGAATGGCAAATTTATGTACTTTTTATAGAAGCAGTAACACATTTCCGCATCATGTATCTTCCCCGAAGGGATCGCCATAATTTGCAGTAACTGTAACATATTTAAAGTATTTATCTCTAAATGCCTAAGCCTTTAAGATGGACTAGACAGATTCATGCACAAAGCTGGCCTTTTTTCTGTTCGGTGAAAGAATGTATATTATATTTTTTGAGAGAAGTTGAAACAGTATTACAAAAACGCATTCAGTGCAAGAAAGGGCATGCAGTTTGTGATTTAAATCATCTATTTTTCAAAAAAATTATTTTAAATCGGAAATATGCAGCATAAGTATTGATACGTTACAGCCTTCCATATTTTGCAGAGAATTTCATAAATACGGAAAAATTTCACGCGAATTAGTGCAAAGCTTACAATTTCCCAGGTATTTCATGATGAAATAGTCGTTTATTAAATTTCTTGCCAGGAATTGTCGATTATGTTTTAATATTTTGCAGTCTGAGTAACTGAGACCAAATTCTACATTGTAATTTGAAAAAATCATGGCAATAATTATTAATGCTCTCCAGAACCAGTTTATTTGATGCTCTTAAAGTGATAAATTAAAAACGTATGGATGTAGGCAAAATGAATTAAACATATAAGCTAATCTACCGTTAAAAAATATTTGAATTAAAATATCTGAGTTCCGAAAGGTTATGGTTAAATTTCTACCATCGCTATGAGTTGCAGCATATGAACAAATTTTTAAAATAAAAACGCTTTTTTGATAATTCACAACTAATACGTTTGTTAAAGTAGTCACAAAACGAATGCATAACTGTTTTTAAATTTCCCTCTTGTGAAAAATTCCGATTTAATTAAGCAGTTCAAATTGAGAGATTTGGTTTAGATATTCACTCTGTTCATATTCATGAAGTCTGAATCCACTGCTGAACATTTTGAATTCAAGTAATTTACCTGCAAAGGGCATATTTTAAGAATCCTATTATTTTACTCTTCGCTTGCAGCATAGTACACTCGTATTGTAAGCTTTCTCGAAATATTAAAAGTCATTTTGAAGAGGAGTAAACATGAAAACATCACATGTTTCCTTTGAGTATTTTTGGGCAGAAATATCCAACTCAAAATACTATAAACAAATTTACAGTTGTTTTCTTGCAAATATACACACTTCTTTTTGGGAATCATTCCTACATCAGACGCAAGTGCAACAATACTTCGCAATGCAAAAATTCTCGTATATTTCCTATATAAGTAGTCGTGTGCTCAACAGATTCATTCTCAACATACGAACATGTTTTCCTCTACTACCCTGCTACCTATCGCAATTCTGGTCTTAGTTGTTGGGATACCGGTACGTGCATTTTTCATAGCACATCAATGACAAGTTATATATGCCATATGTTATATGTTAACACAGTACAATATTGCGTTCATTATTTAAACAAACAAATGTTTTACTAAATTTGTAAAAACAATTTCTGGTCGCCTTATTTACTGCAGAACAACATGAAAATTATGTTCTTTATTGCGGATTTAAACGTTTTTTTATTCATTTTGCATGATTTCGGATAAGATTAAAGTTGTATTTTTCTAGATATTACAGGCCGAATCGTTGTTAACAAGTGAAAAATCCACCTTTAAATTTTAAACACTTATTCTTTATTTACTTTTTCTATATCCTAACAAAAAATTATTTCTTTTTACAACCATAAATATCATTTGAGAATTTTGTCAAATTCACGATCCTGTTTGACCTAATATATTGTAAAAAGAGCTTTTGCAAAAGTCTAATACATTAAAAAAGTTTGGGATTTCCTTTTAAAAATATATAAATACATTTCTAACTTTGTTTGATCAAGGCGGATTAAGTAACGCTGACCTGATATTTATACCTAATTTAGACCTCCAGCAACGAATAAGCTATATTGAATAAGTTTAGCTATTTCTTTGAAGATTCTGACAATATCAAAATTGTCGTTATTGCAAAATGTTAAACGGGTTTAAGTTTAATTTAAAAGAGGATCATTACCCATATTCCGTCTAGTTATTAATTAAGTTTAGCAAAAGGGTTATGGCCACCCGACATTCCTCCTCTCACCGACAGAGGTACCGGTGTAGTTGTTAAACTTGGTGGGCCTCCTCGGATACCCGGTCCTCTAGTTCGTCCACCACCACTTGCTCCAGGACCTCCAGGACTTCTTCCACCTCCACCTGCTCCTGCAACACCACGACCTCTTCCAACACCTACTCCTGAACCTCCACAACCTTTTCCACCACGCCCTCCACTGCCAGATGAGCCTAAACCCCCAGACCTAGCAGCTGGACCTCCACCTCTCATACCACCACCTGATCCTCCACTTCCAGATGATCCTCCAACTCCCCTGCCTCCATCTCCTCCACGGATACCCGGACCGCCCCCACGGCTGCTCATTCCATTAGCAGCCTTCTCCATCAGCAATGCTAAAATGATAATTTTATTACATATCCAAATTTGGTTGAGTTCCAAAAAGTGACATACCTTTGACGAGAATAGCCAAATATGCTCTCGGTCCCATGCACTTGTCCTTTTTGTTCTTACAGGCTTAGACTCTGAGCACATGCAAACATGACCTTATTTATATGTTTGCCGCTTAATCGGGCTTGGCTTTTCAATCAATCAGTCAGAATTATTGCCTATAACATAGGAGACCAATAAATAAAAATGTATTTAGTGTTACTTTTAAAGCGCAGCGCAAGACACAAATATAAATTAAATCTATTTTGCACTTTAAAGAATGTATGTGTTTAACTTATTCGTTTTTAAAACGAATAAGTAAATCTGAGTATCAAAAACATCATATTCATTGGCACCCTGAATTAAAAGTGTGGGTGTTTGATCATAAGGCCGAAAACAATGTTTATATGATGCGAAATGTCAAAGCAATTATTGTTTAAAAGTTTTCTTTGAAAACATTAATTAGATGCAAAAAACGGACATTTAAATTGCCTAAAGTGGGTTGTATTTAATTTTTCATTTTCACAAGCGCATTTTGGCTCTTGATCCAACTTTAAATTACCTGTTTTAGGATCATAACGAATTTGGAATACTTTGAAGAAACTGTTAAGATACTGTAATCTTATAATTGTATAAATCTGCAATATTAAGCTGAGATCTTGAAATTGTTTGCACGTGGGAATTGCATTTATAAATGAGCATATTCCGCAGTCAGAACAGAATGCAAATTCGTGCTGTTATAACACTATTTCGCTTTTGGTTGTATCGGCATGCAGCAATGCAGCCATCGGTAGAGGTGCGTGCGTTTATTGCCTTAGTGAATCTTTGTGAAAACCTCCATGATATCTGGGTGTGGTTGTCAAAGTAACACTTGAGTTTTAGCTTATGCATCCACCCGGAAACACATGTGACGGTAATGTCTCAACCATGTAATAAGCTGTGATCCAAAAGCACCATTTTTGAAGCAGGTAATTTCTGGCTATCAAGTGATTAGATGGGGAACATAAGTTGCTTCTCTTTGGTCGATCGGAGTCAACACATCAAGGTGATCGTATAGTTATGAGCAGGTTTGCTGTGTTCTGATAAAAATTAATGTTAATCTGAACAGCAAATCCTGAAGAGGAAATTCCACACACACCGTTTTAATGCAATTTCCACAAAGAAAATTTTGATCAACGTGCTGATTTTATAAAAAAACGGGAAGCCGTCAATATTGGACCGTTTGCTTAGCCAGTTATTAGGGCTTTTGCCCATATGCATCACACGCTCAACTTTTGCTTTGGATACATGAAATACCTCAGTTTTGTAAGCTTACTAAAATAAATGAAGCTTCAGGTGTGTTGGAGGTTCGGCTTTGCTTTCAAATTTGTAACATAATAATCAATTAACTTTTCGGTACTGAAAACAAATATTATATGGCTCTTAAAAAATGGGGAAAAGTGTAATAAGATTTACAAAAAGTTAATGGGAAATTGTTGAATAGAACTGTGGATTTTACGACTTAAATCGAAAACTCCTTCTTTATTTCAACGACTTAAATCGGTATGAATGGTTCAGGTGTACATGAATATAAAATTAATTAAATATGACATAGTACTTATCAATGATGAGTTTTAGCAACTGCGTTGTTGTCTAAATGCAGACCAAATTGATCGAAATTAAAGTTTTGATGTTATAAGTTGAACGATTGCTAGACACACGCTAAAGTCACACATAATTCATTGGTATGAAAATAGTGCTCTAAAATAAATCGCTATTCCAACCGCGAGACTTTCATGTCACAAGATAATTTTTACTGCCACTCAGAAAGAGAGGCACTTGAAGTCCTTCGAAAAGGACGAGAAGCCGACGCACTCAGACTTCACAGTCCATTTATCCTGATTACATCTGAAATGGTGTAGGCGATAGCAATTTATCAAATGCTGAACCTTGAAATCTTTCACCCTCTGTGTGGTATATAATGAGGCATTCACCAAGTCCTATCTCATTCTCAAAATGAAGACACTGGCTGGCCTTCTTATCATCTCAACCTACGCCATCTTCGTCTGCTCTGGTTAGTTTTGCATCCCGAAAACTCTAGGCTTAATTCTAGGTTCTGGGTTTTGTTTTTGAGGCATGCGTTTTTATAGGATTACTAATTTCTCAAGACTGAGATCTGCTCATGTGGCTTGGTTAATGTTTGCTTGGTACAATTAGGAAGCAGAAGCAAATGACCGTTTCCTATTTTCGATGTAGGCTTGAGCCTTGACAAGGATGTTTGGGGCGCGAGAATTGTTGCTCCGGAGAAAGGCGACACCGCAAATATCAGATTGGCTTGGAAGGATGGAGCGGTACGCTTTTACACAGCCTTCCACACCTAACCTCGTTGCTGAAATACTCGAACCCCTTGGATTGCGTTCTTTTAGAAAGTTGCGGTTCGTAGAGGAGATGAATATCTAGACGTGAATACAAAAGACTGCTCTATTTCCACGACAGAAGCTACTCCAACAACTCCCACTTCTACCTCCACCACTAAGGCTACTAGCACGACGAGTTCTTCTACTACTACTTCGGCACAAGCCACTTCTACTACAGCTACTCCCACAACCTCTTCTACTGCCTCCACCTCTGCAAGCACTTCATCTGTTAGTTCAGCGGATTCACGAAGCAAAAAAGCTGTGAAAGAAACCATTGGGACATGCAAAGTCGATGGGGGTAAGGAGTCACTTTGCCATGACCACTCAACCCCTAACGCCTCTTAGACTACTTGACAATTGAAAATGTTGATGTCACAAAGCAGTCTTCAATCGTGGTGGCAAAAGACACAAGTGTTTTTTACTCTGCTGCCTACATGGTGCCAAAATGTAAATTTGGAAGTGTTCAATCAGGTAAACAAGCTGGATTTGTTTTATAGAGAGATAAAACACGATTACGCAATAATTGTGGTTTACTGAATCACAGGGCAAATTTCTCTGAGAGACTCGTTCCCATACTCGCGCTTCGAGAAGGGAAAAGATGAAGTCAAAGTCAACTTTGCCTACAAACCAGGAAACGATGACTCAAAGGCAGTATGACTTATCATCACTCATTATACATATTGTTTTCAAACCTAATGTCAAATTTTCTTTCACTTTGTAGGCCGTTCTTCTCAGAAATGGGAAGGAGGTTTGTAAATGGACTAAGGGTGAAAGCACAAATCAAGACTGCAGTAAGAATAAAATTAAAATGACTAGTTATTTGTCATAATGCAAATTGACATTTTCCTTTTTGATATGCAATCAAGAATTGGTCGATGGGGATTTCGACTTGAAGGCCTACAACGGGACATTCAAAAGGGAAAGCGACGATCACACAAATCTTCTCTTCGAATACAACAAGGATTTTGTCCTCGTTTCAATTGATTGGAAAAAATCAGGTTTCAAATGCCCTTAAACTGCGCGATACCTAATAGACGAAAATCTTCAGTTGCTGGTTATGTTTTAGGCAAATCTCCAGAAATAGCTTTGTGCAAAGGTAATTAAAATCATTTATTATAATCACTATTTATTATTTATGACTTAATAACTAAATGTTGGTTCATTTTAAGAGCATGGAGTAATTATTTGTAAGTATTCCTTCGGGTAAAATAATCTATTCATTTAATGTTTAAAACGACTCTCATATTTCTTAAAATCAATCCAAATTTCAAAACTTTTTTGTCTGATTTTTGCAGTTGACTCCGCTAAGCAAAGTAAGACATTTGAAAGATGATCAAAGATGATCATTTCACAAGCTAATACATTGTTTTTTTGCATCAGTGCATGCCACATTATTGGGTAACTTTACTTTTTAATGATAAAGTTGCAAATTATTATTTGTTTCTGACTTTACAATCCATTTTTATATGTTTAAGGCTGCGTTTTGGCCATCCTCATGGCTCTTACCAACTTCTAAATTACAAATATTACGAATGAATTAACGAAACTTGTTAGTGGAATTACTCTTGAATTTCATTTTTCCGATTATTTATTTATTGTCATCTTGTGTTAATTGAATAAATGACGCTTCTACAGTAAAAGTTTTATTTTGAATGGGATATCTGATGGACAGAATGGTTTTAATTTCAGCGGTTCACAATTTATTATACAAGGGAGAATTTTAAGTCCTTGACGACCTATTACAAGTCAATCGTAAAGTTACGAACAGGGCTAGGAAATTTATCAAATGGGTCTAGACCATGAAGTGGATGACATAAATTCGGGTCATCTGTGAACGCGATACATGAAAGTGATGTGTTGACTCTCTAGCTTACAACTAGGCTTCAATGAACTAGCTTCAATACCCATCACTAAAAATATTCCGTAGACGGTACATATGCGAAGTTTTGCCCCAAGATTCCAGTTTGAAATATTAAACCTCTAATACAGTCGTTACTCACCAAATAGCTGGCTTTATGTAGCCAAATATGTCAAATTTTAGGTGATCAATCAAAACTGAAAGTAGGAATTCCTTTTCCTATTCCAGTGGCTCGAGTTGCCATCAAATCCAATCTGCTGTTGTCCTTCGTTATCGTGGAAACTTAGAACGGCTGCAGTTTCGACACAACTTGAAGTATGGTGCTGGAAGTCGCCGCATTACCTCATTACTTATAATTTTGGCACTTCTATTCTCACGAACCACCTCATAGAAGGCTTGCTTTGAGCTGAATAAGGAGAAGATGAAACACAAGGAAACTAGTAGTGAGGCAAACGTTTTACTGACCTGCTCTAACAGGCAGTGGGCATTTATACTCTTTAAGTTTACAAAAGGTTGAATCTTTAATCGAGCATTATTCTACGTCCATAAGTCGAATTTAAGTTCTTTAAGTGGTTTCACCATAGCTATCAAAATTAACTGATATTTTGGCTACTGGAAAATGAGATTTTCAAAAACGCGTTTGTATTTACCTTTCTTGCCATAATATACAACGAAAATTCCTTTTCATCAGAAAAAATTAATAATATCATTTGTGGATTAAAGTAAAACAATACCCTGCAAAATTTTCTCCATCATTCTTAAAATACATAGCAAAATGAATTCTTTCAAGTAACTTTATGAACTCGCGACGGTTGAGAAGGGTTACGAAACACTTATCCTGTCGAACAGCAACATGGCACGTTTTTCAAAAGTACCTTTACTTCAAAAATGTATTGAGCACCTATGGTGTTAGATATTAATTAGCAGGGCGAATGACAATTTTCTGCTGGATGCAGGGTCATAGAGAAGAAACCCAGGCGATGTAGATGGTGTATTGAAGCTCCCACGGCGACAATATATGCGTCTACCATGGGGACAAGTTCTGCCGCGGGACCAGAGTTATCAGTGATCACGCTTCGAGAGAAACGGTCCGCGAAGGATGCCGTTTGTTCCGTCGCCATAATAAGCGTATACAACACCGTGGGGCAGCGTGCAAGCAACACATCCATCACGTCCTGGTTATATCTCCCAATACAAGTTCATACTTCCATTCTCGGGTTTTTGCCTACCTTCGACGCTTTTGGAAGTCAAATCACTGTAATTGGCGAGCATGCCGGGATTCGAACCTGGGATCTTTTGAGAGTATAAGCCGTCGCAATGATGCGTTAGTAGGTGTTCTCGCCAACTGAAGTGGTTCACGCATTAATTTTAACTTCCAAAGAGTCTAATGTAGGAGAAAACCCAGGCTGGAAGTACCATCTTGTATTAGTGGTAATAACAAACACTAAAAGAGAGTGTTGTTGCTTGCAAGCTGGTCCGTGATCGTTAGTGTCTTGTCCTTGAAATCCATATCCATATCAGCACAGCGCATAAGCGCTACAGTTAAAAAATATATTCGGGTTAAAATGGTTTTATAACGGTGTATATGTAAGTTTTTCCGGGTTTTTTGTCACTTGGTAAGTTGTTTTTAAAATATATTTTAAGATATACTAGGTCTATGGTGCTATTTCTTGGCCAATGATTTTCCTCCAGCTGTAAGAAGAATTGACAGCCGTGACCATTTATGAATTTTGGGGGATTGTTCATGAACTGTTTCTGGAGGAGAATGCCGCAAAAGTTCATTATTTCAATGCAAGACCAATCCAAACAGCAAAAGAAAGGCGTCACGAGGAGTTGAGCATCTCATCTGGTCAGCGAAATCTCCAAACCCCCTCAGCAGTACTGAGGAAGCATTTATGGTCGCTTTAGAGACTCAAAAAAGGCGTCGATTTCCACCTTCGCCACCGTTATCGTCTCTAAAAGAACTGAAGAATTGGTTGACATACCTTTTGAAATAAATGGCAATTTGTACGAATCCGTACTTCGGAGAAACGAGGCTGTAGTTGCAGCAAAAGATGGACCGACACCGCATAAAAAGTGTGTTTCGGTGATTTTTAAAAGTTTTTCGCTATTGGTAGAAAATCTGTACCTGCCGGAATCATTCAATCATTCGAATCACTTAAAATCCGCCTCGAAAACATAAAGGAAAAGTGCAGACCAACTTCCCTCATTAATATAACTTATAAAAATAAAAATCAATCCAGGTCCTTTTATTACCTGATTTTCAACCGAAATTAATATCATTTTTACAAGCAGCAGCAAAAGAACTTTTTAATAAACTGAAGATCATTTTGACAATTAGCAAACATTCTTGGTTGCATTTTCATTAATTAATTTTAGACTTCTAGAATAAAGATAAAAGGGTTATTATATTACATTATATATAATATATACAAATATAGGTTCTACATTATTATTTTTTCAAATTTATTTTTAAAAAACTTGGTAAGTGCTGACATATTATTTAAGCTATACAAAAGCTGGAGAAAAATTTATAAAATCTAGAAACTAAAACAGCACAACTTTAATATTATTAAAAACGTTTTATCAAATAATATTTATTAAATGCTTTTAAAATCTTATTACAAATCGAAGGTTGTTTAATTCATTGTCTCATCTTCCTAGGATTGTCATTGGTTAAATTAACAATCGGGTGTATAATGTTGCCGTGCAAAAGAAGATTCAGCTATAGCATTTACAAGAGTGTATGAAATGGTAATTCATTACTTCAGGGAATCTTCAGGACTTCGTGAAATCTGAAACGCAATAAAATTTATTTTATATATAGTAGTAAACGAATGCGAGTTAATAATTAACCAACATGCAAACTGTTTTATTAATTTTTCGGATTTATACAGAAATATTGGTCTAGAGCTTGTGATTTCATCATTAAAACACTTGAAAATATTTAGAGGAAACATTCTTTATGAAGAATCTGCATACATACTTACCCAATTTACTATGACATCCTTGCACAAATCGACTACCAAAATTGGCTCAAGGATGTAGGTTATTTTTACATATTATTGTTGAGTCGAAATTAACATTTCCAAATCATTGCAGAGAATTAAAATTAAAATTGGCAGACGATCCTATCAATGTGTGCTTTTTAAACAAAATTTATGTCACTTTCATAAGCAGAAAACAAAGAACTTGCCTACATTAAGTGGGGTTTTGCTGACAGCAAGTTAGATCCTTTGCTAGATCTTGATAAATTTGTATCCTATTCAAAAGTGGTAACGATTCACTGTCGAGGATTTTACAGTTTATTTCCTGACAAATATTTTCTCTGAAGAAGTGTTATATAAGCTTTTTATTGTATCTGCAATCATAATCACAATTTTTAAAGGATTTTATTTTTTAAATATTTCCTGGCATTGATAAATTAAATAGTGATGTGTTGTGCCCTGTATGTACAGGTAAAATTAATGACAACCGTTTAAATGATCATTTTAACATGTAATTTAAGCTTTAATGAAAGTTTCCACGTTTTAGTTATGCCTTTTAGACTGTTTTTATCATATTTACAGAAAGATTTCATAAATAAACTTATAAATTCCAATAAATGGTCATTTAAAAAGGCAAAAAGTGTATCTTCATTTAGCTGAATAATTAATAACTTTTTAAGCAATAATTAATTGAAATTTTTTGTTAATATCAGCTTCAAAATATTTTTTCTATATTTGTTTATTTTAAATACTCCTAATTCATTTTTTGCGTCAATGTTCATTTTTAAATGTTAAAATAGTTAACCTTTTTAAATTTAGGCAAGTAAATGATCAAAAAAGGAGGAATTACGTAAAAGGCAGTTTTTTAAGATTTGAAATAGCTATTGTGAGGTTTATGTCGATGGGAGATTAAAGAAGTTTATTTTTAAGATTAAAATTAAAAAATCATCAAATCTCCTTTCACCAATAGACGAACCAAATTTTAGTATGATTCAACCTGCTATTTTGACCCTTATATTTTTATTTTATTGCATGATACTTTTTTCATAATTATTATCCCATTTACATTCATCAGAGTCAAGGAGTCTGTTAAATAACATACATTTTTATTGGTTATTTTACTGAAATTTGGAATGTTGATTAAAATGAATATATTATAAGTCGGGGGTTTAAAATCACCGAAACGATCTAGGTTTGAATAAAAATTTAGTTAGTATATTTATTAAAATAATCTCAAAAGTAAACTAATTGTTAATTTTTCAAACCTCGGGAGTTAAGGACCCGCTTTAAAAAAGAAATTATATTTATTTTTAGTGGAATCTTTTCATAAAAAAACTAAGAATATTTTTATATTATCTATTCCTATCCTAGTAACTCTTTTTAACATATGTCTTAATTTTAACTCTAATTAATTGGAACAATCTGCTATTCCCTGCAATATACTAGCTATCGTTTTTTTCAATTTGAGCATCATTATTTATATTAAATCAAACCAAATACTTGGCCATTTGAGTTGAAATATTATAATTAGCCAGTATAATGTATTGCAAAAACACTAAACCATGAGTAGTTTGAGCTTACGGGTATAACCTCCAGAGTATGAAAAAACGTTTCCTAAAATTTTGCAATAATAAAGCAGCAAATTTAATAATATATAAATAACTTCTATTATAGATGACTGAAATTCTTTAATCGTTTTTATGAAACATTTTTAATAACAGGTAATTATTTTTATTTCAATTAATAATATGTGTAAAATGATAAATACTCAGAGTTCCAGTACGGAATCCCACACTTACTTCTTGGTTTGTTTCCTCCTCCACCACCTAGATGAACAAGCACACAAACATAACGGAGACGATAAAAATGAAAGACTTATAATAATGTTTTTTTATTTTTGCCTTTTTCAATAAACAATTTAAGTGCCCAATGAGGAGCAACAATAATGTAGGGAATAATAATACATATTATTATTTAATAAAGCACCCTGAACTCAATAACTGTAAATACCAAAAACTGCCTACTTCTTTTGTTTCTTAAATTTTCAAGCTGATATTAAATGTAATTGGGCATTTCAAGATTATTTAAAAATTAACACGAATTTTTTATGAAGGATTAATTTTGTATTGATGTTCACATTCCAAAACGAACAATTAATCATATTTACAAATGAATTTGTAGTGAAGAAAATTGATTTTCATTTTGCAACTTCTAAACAATCTGTGATTTACCAAATGGTCCTTTTCTTCCACTTCCTCCTTTGCCTAGCGATCTTCTTCCTATTTTATTAAAAAAATTCTTTATGAACTATTTCATTGTGTCAGAAAAAATGGAGAAAATTTATATGCTAGAAAAATTGCTTGATACTATCGCATGTAGCATTTTTATTAATAAATGGGAAAAAAAACGATAACTGAAGAGACGTACTCCGAGCTGATTCTGCTGTCATCGGGAAACAGGCATACAAAACAAGAAACACAAGAAAAAGTTTCTAAAAAAATAACACAACATGTGTTTGAAAGTTGCAACACATCTCTTTGATTTTGCGCTCAAATTTACTGTAAGCATAGTAACAAATGCAGTGATAACTTAAGTTGCAGTACTTATATCAGCTAATCCTATTTTATTAGCCAATCGTATTCACTTCTGCCTTCACTAATGATTTATGGTTAAAAAACGCTGCCATAATTTAACATTTAAAATCACTGATGTACTTTGTATTTCGTTTAACAAAAAAATTATTTAAATGTCACCTGCTTTCGCTATGAATAATTCAACCCAGGACGTAGTGAAGAACATCACTTTAACAACTGCTCAAAATATTCTGTTATTATAAGAGTGGGAAAGTCGGAGATAGTTATTAAAAATCAAAAATATATAATTAAGTTCTCACAAATACATAACTTCTACAATATTTTCATTTGGATCCATCGTTAATACAAATATATTTTTAAGTTCAATGTATTTTGTTCTTTCTGTTGAATCCCACGTCTTAACCCACACAGAGAACACTTGCCAGATCTAAGTTCATAAAATGACCAGTTCTAAACTTAACCCACCTGAAGAAACCTCTTCGTTGTCGAACGTAACGCATAATAATTAAACTATTTTAGGAAGCACAACACTTTCGTACTTATACGATGCAATTTTTAAAATAATATCAAGGATTAGTTACCGAAATCTTAAGTGTTTTTGAATTTACATTGCTTAAATAATAGGCGTCAACAGTTACCATGGCGTAACTTCAAATACTGTTAACAGTTTCAGTAAAACTGAATTAAATTCAATTTGCAATATATTTGTTTTGAGAACCAAAAATGAGTTTATATCTAATAATCTCCGGATTAAAGGAAATGTTAACGAAAGGCTATAATATTAAAATAAATCCTGCAACCAGTTTTCATATAATTGAAATAAATTTTGATTGAAAAGATAGCTTCTGTCAATTTTAACTTCCTTCCTTCGAGTTGATTGGACAAGGCGATTCCAACTTGGAAGTGAAGTGGGATAATTGTTGTGCGCACTCTTCCATCAATTTTTCAAGATCGTTTGGTGCATAAAACTCTAACAAATCTTTGACTGTTTCATAATTTATTGCCGATTTATCATTACTAAATTGAGACACACTGCATATAGTAAAATACTCAAAACGGAGTAATAGCATTTACCACTTGCCTGATGTCTTTCCTTCTTGTGTTTCTAAAATCCTTTAAACCGTTTGCCATTTATAGGAAAACAATCATTGTATTATACATTAAGTAACTATTTCATTAAGTGTTTGAATTCTTTAGCCAAAAAACTGTTTACGCTTAATCTAAAAATAAGTTCTGGACAAGGTTAAATGGTTGTTTTCCTTGAAGTTAAATGATTACGTCCGTTACATTTTTTAGTTCCATAAAAAGTAAATCGTAATTCTGTAGTCACACAAAACCACATCTTAAAAATATTTTAAATTTTTAACCGTAGAACTGTTCAAACGTAATAAATTGGTATCAAGGATCCTTGTAATGAATTTGATGTAAGTCAAATTTTTGTGTCTTTTTGAATGCTAGGGGTTTTAATAATTATTTTATAATCTATCTTATTTTAAGTTGCTTTCACAAATATACATATTACAATTTGTCAAATTTTGAGATTAAAAGTTAGAAAAGTTGCTATAAAAATTTTGCAGGTTTTCTTAATATTTAAAATTTTCCACCACTGTGGTTTAGTTAACTGATAAATTCTTGACGTTTTGTTACTCTGCAATCCCAAAATCCCAAGATGAATTTAGGTAAAAATGCACTTATTTAAGATCGTTTGCCCTTCAATTAATTAAACTGACAAATTAATTATCGTTTTTAGTGTTATTTCAGCAATTTTTTGCTAGTTTATTAAATAACTGGGTTCTTAAAATTACCATTGCATTTACTGTCTCCTAAGAAAGTTGCAAATCATCATCAACTGAATAATCTAAATTAAGAAAGTGAATTGCTAAAAATGACTGACAAAAGAAATATTATATTTTAGAAATAATTTCTTGGTGAAAAAGATACTTTTCAACTTTTACTTTCTTTTTACGGAAAACTCAATGTTGCGATTTTGAATATTTATTCTCTAGAACAGCGAAAATGCACCTTAAGACATCAAAAATCAATAAAATGTGTTTTAATATAGTGTAGATGCAGTTTAGTTCTTAATTCTTCTAGTTATTGATTAATAAAAATTTTTAGGGATTAATTTTTTACTTAATCGTCGGTTTGAGCAATAACGATTTCAAGAATATAAATCTAAACGGTTAATGTTTTCAGAATTTTAATAAAGGTTTAAAGATGTTTTACGAAAAGCATTTGACCATACGCTTTCGGGACGAAATTCAAATTAACTATTGAATTTCATAAGTCCCTATAAATTTTCGCATAGATTATGCATTGCGTGAATAATAGGTGTAATTACTTAACATCGCGTAGTTTCGAATGTTTTTGGATTAACAAACTGAAATTATCCATAACATTTTAAAGTGAATCGGAAAAGAATAGCGCTTTTATCTCTGTTCTGTGAATCGAAAATTACTTTATTACTATAACGCGAATACTAAAAGAGCTATAATTTTTCTCGAAGTCCCATGACCAGTGCTCATAATAAAAGTGATATGCTTTATGATTAAAAAGCAGACAGTAAAAGGAACCTGTTAGTGCCTATTTCCTTTCCTCTACTTGACTGAGCATTGCATTTACCTCGAAGACATGAGAGATAAAACATCTGTACTTTACCACCAAATTTTCGATGTCGATCTGTGTAAATTGGGTTATTAAACCCAATGCCTATTAGGAGCATAAAACGCTCTTGATGGACATTGCCAGGCTTGATTTGAAACCGTATAAAAAACGTAAAATGAGACTTATTTCAGTACGTTTGGTTGCTAAAAGTGGTTAAAGAGGGGAACGATAATATCATAGTCGCTGTAGGGCTTTCACTTAGTCCCCGATACAATTGAATACTTTAATTAATTGGTTGAAAATGCTTGTTCGGTTTCATTTTCATTGTGTTTTAGGCCAGAAAATTATTTATTTAGTATTGAGCAATTATTTAACTAATTTTATTTGGATCTACAGTAATTAGAGCAAACACCATTTCTAATAGCTGAAGTGGCTATGCATTGCACACAATATCTGCTCATAAGCACACGTTTAACCATCATTCGAAAGTAAATCGGCACTTGTAATTTTTAAAGAAAAGCAATTAGAGTAAGTGCGTTATAAATGTAACACTTTTTAATGAGCTATCCTCAGAAAATGGGTGAATTTTGTTGTAGAAATAACTATATATATGCTAAATTCCCTAAAGTATTTGCACAATTGCAATGTTGTAGATTATCAATACATTTCGGGACACTCAACCTGTTGTAACTCCAGAAAATTATACTTATAATTTACTGATTATTTCAGAATGTAATTTATTTTACATTTGCTACTCTCTGTAAAATATGTATAGTTGTTTATGTTGTTACTAGGACGCGTTGTACTTCTACGGATATATGTTTTGAGTCGTTACGCATCCGTTTTCTGGTGACCTGCAATCCTAGCGACAAAACGTAATATTACTAATCGCATAAATATCTCGTAAGTAAGACGAAATTTTGGAATACCAGGGCTTCAGAATCTTTGAATGAGTTGACTTTTGAAGGTGTTTTTCACTGCTTTGTCCATTCTTTGCATGAAATGGGGTTGTTTGATTGTGCTATTGCATGTTGCCTTTGGGCTATTTTAAAAGTTGCACTACTGTGAGGTCCCCGACTTAATGATTTTTATGGTTATGTTGCATTTATCGAAAAAGCTTTGTCTACCTTTCCAGGCATGTTACACATAGAGTTCCAGTTACTTCGCCTAGAAGAAACCTATAAGCATAATTGTTATCAGATTTTAACAACCTTATTGTAATTCGACCAAAGTAAAAAGAATCTTTTTTCATGAAATGTTTAGTTTAAATTTCGAAATACTCCATTTTACAAATTGAATTCATTTTGATCTTCATGCATTAATTGACTACAATTTAAAATACATAAGAATTTACAATAGATTAAAAACAGAATTTTAAAATTCGTATACTTCTCCAAAAGTTTGATTAAAGGGGCCGCAGTAGCTCTCAAATAGTCTCACTTAAATCAAAATACTATAGAATTTAAATCTTTTAAAAAAATATATTATATTTTTGTTATTAATAAGCATACCCGGCTTCCCTTCTCTTATCATAACTGTATATTTTGAGCAGTTGTTAAAGTGGTGTTCTTCATTAAAGCGTCCGAATTTACGACGTATTTCCGCTTTACTACGTCCTGCGTTGAATTATCCATCTCGAAAACAAGTAACATTTAAACAACGCACTATTCTGACAAACGTAGTCTGAGCCACGGCGGTGATGTTTTAATATACTACCCGTCATGAACTAGGATTATACCAGTAAGTAATACGCTCTCTGAATAAACCTGAGGATCTTCAGTGCTCAGCTTAACTATTACTTCCACCAAATTCCATCTTTTTCTGGACTTGCCCTGTCAGTTGCAATATAAAGTTTTCATTTTCAACAAATTTAATCATTTCAGGCAAAAAATTGGCATTTGGTAAGTCGAATGGACAGAGTAAAGTACTTGGTTCCAGTATTGGACGTTCTTACATTAATATTAACTCGGATCGCTATTATGACTTGAATTCACTCAGTGCTGAGCAGTAGTTGAAGCGTCCATAATTGAAAGACTCAATCAGTAATGAGAAATTATCTACCAATGAAATGTTTATTTCACAATAAAAGCCCCAGCAAAGTGACCTGAATGACCCCTCTGAACCCAAGAATTCCACAGCAAAATGTCAATCGGCATTTAAATTATGGAACGGCCATTGTTCCTAAATCTTCCAGTTATTTTGTTGATGCTTAGCCCCAAGTTCGATAAGTGGAACCTTTCGCTTATTCGATCGATGGACTATTTTTCCACCGTCTGCATCAAACGCCTCCTATTGGCTCATTTCACGATGTTGACAGCCAATCAGCTTTTGTCTACAATCCATTTGGTGGGTAGGGGAAATGCAATGATTGGTGGAGTAAATATGGAAACCAAAGCCTCTAAAACGCAAATATAATGGAAGAGTGTTAAAGGCGAATAGAACATACTCTCTCTCTAAAATCCGTCTATCTCAAAGTCTGTTGTTGGTAGGTTTTCGTGAGGTAGCAGTTGTCAGAAGTGCATTTCAGATCATTAGCACTTTCATCAAAACCATGAACTAGAAAATTAGGCTAGGGCCTAATTACTCTCACAACTGTAACCCACAAAGTTGTGTATTGCATTTACGCTCGAGGTTTAATCAAATGATTTCCAAAAATAGAACTTGTTTTTATCAGTTATCATAGGAGAAGGGAAGCCAGGTATGCTTGTTGATAAACAAAAAAATTACAACTATTTTTTAACATATTTAATTTCTATAATATTTTGATTTTCATTTTTTTTAAATCAGGAAAGATTTTTTCCGTTAATTTCGATTAACGAGCCTAGTTGCGAGTTATTGCGGTGCGTTAAATCACTTTTTGGAGATGCATATGAATACCAATAGTCTGTTTTTAATCTATTATAAACACTATATAATTTTAAAATTCAACCAACCTATGAGTGAGGATCAAAATAAATTCCATTTTTATAACATTGCAATTGGGATTTCCAAATAGACATCACATGAAAAAGGATTTTTTAATTAATTTATTAGAGTAAGTTGCTGTTTGCTTCTCCAGTAACTCCGTGAATTTGCTCAGATGATGATTTAAGAGTTTCGGAAGAGGAAAAGTCAAAAGCAGATCAATCCGGACGATCAAACTTTTCACCTTTCCTCAAAATTCGCAAAGACCACCTTGCACAACCTCTGAAGTATTTTGTGTTACCATTATATTTATTTATTTATTTATTTACTTGTGTGGGGTACAATTTAGGGTTCCGGGCGTTCAACGCGTGGGTAAAGGAGAGCTACTATTACATTCTGTTCCTAGATGGATCGTCTACTCTTCATTGGATAAGTAGTGACAATATGAGAGGTAGAAGAGATGGCAAAGGCGTGTATGGATTAGGGTCAGTGCGTGATTAGTGTGATTCAGTGACAAGTTTACGCACTCTAACTGGGTTAGGGGCTCCTTCATTCATTTAAGGACTCAATTCCATTTGGAAATAGCAGTTTTCCCTCACCCATAAGAACCGCACACTTTTTCGAAGCCTCCAGGAAGTTGGTATTTGAATTTATCTCCAAACATCTGTTTGCCATGGGGATGAGGGCATTTCCCCCTCCCTAGAAAAGCTCTTTTTTCTTCATAGCTTGGTTTAAAGGCATTTCTTGAATCTCATTACATTGCATGACAATTAAAAGTGGATTACTTTGCGGCATTCCGTCAATAATACAAAAATAACCTATTTCCAACGAGCTTCCAACGCTCCGCCTTCCTCTCTACGTACACGCCCACATTTTATTTAAAGACTTCATTTTTTCGTCAGTCAAATGACTCCCTAACAAATAACTCAAAGAGGTTTTCGAAAATATAGAGAGAAAATTATTCCAAGCTATCGGGATTCCTAATTGATGAAAAATATGACACTGTCACGTAGTGCTTAACCTCCTTGAAGTGGTGAGGAACAGAAGTTCAGGGTGCTGGGACTTCCATACAAGGTAGAGAGTAGAATCTCTCCCTAGATGGATCAAATACTCCTTATAAATCAGATATCTCAATGGCAAAGTGAAAAGTGAAAGCGTCCCTCCAATGTCCAGAGGGTGTGATTCAGGTGAGAGATGCGGTGAGACTCACAGTTCATCGTAGGGCATCTGCGAGTCGTCTTTTCTCCTATTTACCCCTAAATCCATTCGTATCGTGCGCGCCTCCAAAAATTTTGCACTTGATCTTACCTTAAAATATGCGTTTTCCATGGTCTATGAAATGGTACGTAAACACCCTAACAGGCTACCGATGCGTTTAAGTTAAACGGTTATATTGTTGTAGAAAAATTCCACTAACCGTTTCAGCATTTGCCGAGAAGCTTAATGCTCGATTTCAGTTCACGATGTTTTCTTCTACCTGTATCTATCATTTATGCAGATTTTTCACGCTGGTACCGCGATAACCCAACTTTGTGATTCATTACCACATCTAAAGTGACTCAGTGAACTCTGATTATTGCTCCTATCAGTCCAAATGAATTAATGCGATTTTCGCCAACCGAGAGTGTTTCAGGTATCGAATTACACTGTAAGCAAAGATAGGACTTTGGCTACATGAATAAAGGTGTGAAATGAAACTGTGTAACTAACGTGATCTTCCTAATTTATACAACTTGATGATTCTTTAAGTGTGCCGTCTAGTTTAAGTAAAAAATGATTCAAATTTCCACAGAAAGAAGATATTTTGTTACATATTGTTATAGTATAGCTCACCATTCATGAAAACAATGGAGTTATGTAGTCGATGAAGGCTTTTTGAGACTCAAATACGAGCGCTACTTCAATCGATTCAATAGAAAAGAGCTTAGTGGTAAAGATTGAGGATTTCAATTCCACTATCTAAACTCTAATACTTTCCACTAAGTAAGGTCTCCCGCTTTGATATTTTGGCCAAAAATGCTTGCGAATTTCAGCAACAATAGCAAAAAATTCCATATCAGCTCCAAGAAAGGATTATTTCAGCAAGGTTCTCTGAGGTTAACTTTCAAAATTAGCCAATTCTACTTGATCACTTATCAGCATGTGTGGAAAAACGCATTTCGTTAAATTTCTGTTAATTTCCGGGGTGAGTAACCGGTTGGAATGCCGCACTGATCCAGTAGATCTTTCACACACCCAAAGTCGGAGAATCCGTGCTTGAATAGGGCGTCGATGGTGATTAGCTCGTGCAAGTGAGGAGTGACGTGCCTTGGGAATTCTGGGAAGTAAGGCTCATCCTGCTTGTAGTTGTAAATTAAATTGAAAATCAACGATTCACCAAAACGGTCGAAAATCCTAACCGAGCGAACATCCAGTCCGAGACGGAGTCCTTGTTCTACTTTCCTCAGTGAGCGAAAATAAATAATATGGTAATAGTAGCCATTGTTCATTTATCGAACACGAAAGCGAAAAAATAGTCCAAAGCGGACCTCTAGTCGTGCTATCCTTCTCTCCACTCACTTTCGAAGGGCTTTTGATTGTAACGAATCCTTCTTGGGCGTGGCCTATTGGGATCGTAGCCGTGGCGTGCAAGAATCGGGAGCAAATCCCAGTAGCCCATTTCCACTGCCAACATGGCCGCAGTCTTGCCGTGATAAATCCGGGAATCGAGATCAAGTGTGCAAATTGGCATCCTGATTACAAACTGCTGAAGCTGGTGGTTTGAAGTTAAAATCTGCAAATGCGTGTGTGCACAAACCTGCACCATATCAACAATCGATTGGTTAATTCTTTTAACCTCCATGTCTCAGATTACGAAGTATAGAGTTTTAAGCTGAGCAATTTTTCAGGTCACTGAGTCATATCAGGTTACCGCTCCTCCAAGTTACTAATAGTTTGTGAAATCACATTAAATCATTCTAGCCAAGAGGTCACTGGGTCATCTAGAGTCAGGCATGAATCAGTAATTAGAAGCAGAGTTGAAAATGAGACAAAATGGCGTCAACAAGGCTGTGAATTCGAGAATTGGATCCTATATTTTATTGTTACTTCGTAAGTGCTTGAAAAGACTTTGGCAGCATGATGCCATATTGGCGGTCTATACAAATCAATCGAAATATTTTGCTCTTTTTAATAAATTAATAAATTAATTCATTATAATTAAACTAGCTTTAAGACTTATCATTGCAAAATATAGTTTTGGATTTTTCCCAAAACAAAATAATATAATAAGCAGCATTAGTTTGCAAATGCAATGAAAGGCAGTGCATGTGCAAAAACCATGTACTGATGCAGCGCTTTAGATTCAAAAACACGAAGCTACTGGTAACTAATCTAGAGCCTATTTGTAGGCAAAACATTTTCACAGGGACATAATTAACTACTCACTAATGGAGTCCAGCTCAAAGTCAGTACCCTTACAGTACATAAACACTAGTTTTGCGAAGATCGCATGAAACCACGCTGACTGGAATGAGCACATATGTGGGTCACTGGGTCATCTCTGATCAGACATGACTCAGAACGCCGGGTTTTAGCTTTTACAGACATAGTGGCAAAAGCACCATAAACCTGCGTTAACTAAGCTATCCGCATCGTGAAAATGCATACTATTTGTGGGACTAGTTGTGTTTTAACCTATACCAGTGTAATAATATTCGAAACAAGGTCTCTACAAGTCAGTCAAAAGGGAAGCAACAGCCGAAGTCATGTCTGTATTAATGACATGAAAAATCTCGTTGTCTCCTCGTTCCTATAGACAGTCTCTGCTACTGATAAGACTCCTGACCCTCGTAAATAAAGATTAGAGTAGATGATCATTCGTGAAGTGTTTTATTCTGGACGTTTTTCGGCAAAATGGCACCACCGAAACCAAATCGGGGGGTGATTGGGCTTTAGAATCCATAAGAATGCACTAAACACAATGAATACTTATCATGTTTCTGCCTCTCAAAGAGTTATCATTTGAAAAATGTTAAAAAGTCAGCGAATATTTGATCTCCACTTATGTTTTTTTTAAATATTGTTGATTACTAATGACATATACCGACCTTATAAACATAGAAATTCCACCGACACCCCTAATCGATTGTACTGACCAAATCTAAACACATCTGTAGACAAAAGCACGTCTTTCTGGTAGAAAACCTGGTACCGTCTGATATTTGTCGAAAACATCGATAATGCTCTTCAAATCTTAACCGAGGGTAACAACGGCATTTCCTAATGACATCGACGCACCAGAGCACCATTCAAAGGTTGTACAAAGGTTTGAGCACAAGTAAATCATCATAGGCGCACATTTAACGACTGCCAGCAGAAGTAAAACCCACGTCGACGCAGATTGCGTCCCAACTACTCGTGAATGGAGTCCGGGTATGTGGCTTCAACACCAGTACTTGTACAGTGCATTAAACCTCATTTAGTGAAAACCACTTTAAATCATACAGAATGGTAAGAGCACACTAAGAGGTCACTGGGTCATCTCGGGTCAGACATGGCTCCAAATGGGTGGGTTTTATTGCATATAGAAGCAGTTGCAAATGTGATGGAAAATGGCTTTTAACTACGTGGTCTGATTTATCGAGGCCCTTTTAGTTGTCAATCTAAACATTGTAAATAATTATCTAAACAAAGAGATAACGTGCTAGTTAACCACGTCCCGCTCATAAGAAAGTAAAAGAGAGACAAATTCTGAAACCATGTTTGTTTGAGTGAAATGATAACCTTAATGTCTTCCAATTATATCTCTTTGTTCCTTAAGACAGGGTCTTCTTCCTCTGGACAATAGACACGGAGTTATCATTCAATGCGATCATTGCAGCTCTGCGAATCTTGTATTAAGACGAGAAGTCTATCTGCCAGTTTTTAGTGCTTCAAAGTCGCGATCGAGCCTGGAGAAAATATTAAAGACTTCACAACCAGAGTCGACAAACTCTAATCCGAGTTCAAGTTCAACCGTTTCTCATATCATAACTTGCAAAATCTTATTTTTATATTAGGCCTCAAGAGCTCTGAGATATCTTTTGTTCGAGCCTAACACATGGGTAAGGTTCCCGACAAAACTTATATTTTAGCTTCATTATATCGATCCGACCAGAGTAAGAGCTCGCTCTAGGGAAGTTGGTTTGCCCAAAGATTTTTACCTTGTCAGTCAACAGAGTATCTATGACAACAGCCAACCTGTAGTGTTAGCCATTTCAGTGCCGCTGTCAGCAGCCAATCATGCTCCTGGAGATCCCACCATAGGACCAATCAGAAATCTTCGCCTCAAGGTCAGGCACGAATCCAGCAGTAGATTTGTGGACTTGATTTGCCTGGGGATTTCACCCGAAACTCAAGAACTACACCAATCTCATCATGGTTCCTCTTCTCTGATGTTGTTTTGGAATCGATCAAACTTTGGAGCTAAAAAGGTTGGAATACTACTCAAACCGAAATAAGTATATGAGTGACGTTGTTTTTCCTTCCTAAAAGGCGTTGGAAATCATGCGTATTGATTCAATTCCTCC
Source organism: Anomotaenia brevis (assembly GCA_030710315.1). NCBI lineage: Eukaryota > Metazoa > Platyhelminthes > Cestoda > Cyclophyllidea > Dilepididae > Anomotaenia > Anomotaenia brevis. The sequence continues at coordinate 71,346 of JAUOZQ010000180.1, forward strand.
CTAAATGGCTCAACAGAAACAAATTTCCCTCCTCGACAAGACTTGACAAATATTAAGGGTTTCTGGATCGATGAACTTGAAGTAATCATGAATAGTTCTTCCTTGAATTGAGTTTCACCCAATTCTTACCGCACTACCAAGCGGTTTAAACATCGACTCACTATAAATACTGCTCACAATTCCCAGAATCATCTCTCGTTGTAATTTAGCCACCAAAAAATGCTTGTAGCGCTTGTGCGCTGTGCTGATGTGGATACTCGTTTTAAGGATAGGACGCTAACGACCACGAACTAATCAGAAATCGCTGTCAAAATGTGTGTCCCGTAGCCAGAATAAGCTTCTACAACTCCGTACGCCTAAAGTGCCTAAAGTGCCGATCACTTTATGCAAAGGAAAGCCCACCTTAACGCAGATTTTGTGATCAGGCAGGAATTCTAATGCCTACTTTAATTTGACCATGGATGAATATGTCAAGGACCATAAGATCATCTTAAACAAACAATGAATGACTATTAAGGTGTACGCTTGGTCGTTTGTGTCAGAAAAAGCAAAACATGATCAGCTTAAATGCGTCAAGGCTTTAAATAGTGTATATTTCGAGTTTAAATATTGGTTTTACCTTAAGAGTTACAATTCGGACGGTCCTTACGTTTGGACCATTGCTTAAAGTACGATAGATAGTTAAAACGTCTTAAAGGACATGCCTGTCCTGAGCGCATTTAAGGACACTCTTTGAGAAAGCATTTTTAAACTCAGCTCATCAACCCAGACTTCTCAAAACCTTCCTCACGGAAATGTCGAAATCGATAAAATTGAACGCCGGTTTTACCAGCCAATAAGATGAGTTTACCACTGAAAGTGCGGTTTGTGAGCTAAATTATTAGCTGTTTTAATGCTTTTAAAAGGAAAAATAGTAATAAAATTGCAATTATTAAAATATATTTTCCCATTTTTATTCGTATCTAGTACATGGATAAAGGGTGATTTCAGTAGAACAAACGAATGTTTCATAGGCCTCTGGAATTATTCCTCAGTGTTAGCAGCAGTAGCCATTGTTACCCGAATTACTGTAGTAGCAGCAGTAGCCATGGTTACCCGAATTACCGCAGCAACAACAGTTGTTTCTGATTGCCTGGTAGAGAAGGAAGAAGAGAAGGAGTTTTTGCAGGTCTTCCGCGGTGGCTGGAGTTGATGATGATGATGATGAGTCTGGCATCCTTCTAGTCTTTCACTACTCAACTTCCCCCAGCGATGGCGGTTTATATACGCCTTTTTTCGCTTCATATAAGTGGGAAAACTGTCACGCGGTTTTCCAGGCCTGCTCTGAGAAATTCTTGGTAGGACGCGGGTGTCGTGATATGCGTACTCACTGTTCCAAGAATCAACTGACGAAGTATGTACGAAGTTATAAATCTAATAGGTCTTTCCCTGTGACTTTCGCAAGTCACAGAAGTGGCAAAACGTGACAGGTTTTTTTTCAATTTATAAAGAAGGCGCATATTTTTAAATTTTAGCTTTGACTGATTTTTTAGTTATATCAAAAATAAAAAATAAGGCAATTTGTAAAAAAATTTGCAGATCGGAAGAGATACAATAATTTAATATTTAAAACTTAAAGAAATTGTTAAAACCATTGTAATTGTTGCAACCGCCTAGTGAATTTAAACAAATCGACTGTTAAAAATTTTTTGTAGTATTTTTGCACGAATTTGAATTTAAGGTTTTCGTTGCAGACTCTAGCGGCCAGCAACCAACCATTTAACCAACCCAAGACTAAAAAATGTTAGTGACCAAATTTACTGCAAAGTAGACTACTTATTACTTCTAAAAGATATACCCACTAGCATCTATACTGGATTGACTGCTAAAAGTCTCCTTAACCTATTCAAATGCGTCTCCGTGACGCCCATAAACCCGAATTTACCTCAATAGCTTCAACAGCACCGATCCTATTTTGTATTTGAGAGCTTTCGATGAAAAAATTGCTTATTTCAGTGTAAATATTTTTAATTTCGAGAGAAAAAAAGCGTTTTTAGCTGAATCTTTTACATTTTGCTGCTCTAAAGTCATTTTGAGGCCTGACTGTGGCTATGATAAATGCTCAATTGGCTCTTATGCATATTCGCAATGCCCAACTATTCAAATTCACCTTAAAAGGATCAGTAACAACGAGCCTTTTCCACTGACGCACTTACAAATCCTCGTTACTCACACTCATCTGAATTTTAAAAATACACTTGGTTTTCAGAATAGATTCAAATAAATTATTTCGGGCTGTTTTCGGAGATTTTGAGTGCTTTGGCAAACTTTTAGCTTTCATCAAATGATGAAACCCATTTTCATTTGCTGTCTGTAGAGCATAGATTGTACATATTGTTAACATTCCCTTTAGAAATCTGCAGAGCGTTGAATAAGCTAGTTTTTTTTACTTCAATCGTCTACGGCTATGACCCTAGACAATGATAGATCTCAGGTATAACAAAGGGAGTTTACGCGTTGGTAAAATTCAAAATTGGTTACCAGTTCTAAAAATTGCTAGTTTCAATGTGCCTATTTTCATTTCTACAAAATGAAAGTATTTTTATGATAAATGATATACGTTAATTTCAGTTGATTTTAGTGTGATTTTATAGAAAAGCATGGTTGCTTTAATTTAATTTAAATTAATTTAATATATCTTAGGTAGAATTCTTTATGATAGAATATGCGTTAACAAGATTTTCATTTGTTTATATTATTAATGTAAAATCATTTTAAAAGTTTTAATTTAAAATTAAGTCTTTGGAATTACGCATGTTGCTAGAAAGAATTCATTACAAGATCGTTCCAACGTTTCCATAAGTAATTTTCCTTCTTGCGTTAAATTAATGCTTGATAAAAAATATTTGATTCGTTTTCTGTTGCATACCGGTAAATTTAATTTTATTTGCTTGAAATCTATATGAAGTAAATTTCTATACTTTCAGCTTAGTTGAAACCACAGAACTCCAGTACCAGTCATTCTAATATAGGCCTCATTATTCTAAGGCATTTATTTTTAAATATCATATGTTTTAACGTAAAAGATAATTCCATAAAAGGCTTCTTGACCGTTTTAAGCAAAAAATATATTTTTTCAATGTTTTTATTCAAGTACAAATATTTTAAAAATGTTAGTTTGATGTCAATCGCCCCGCGTGAAAAATTGTTCGAACCGCATGTCCCAATTGTCGATTCATCTATATCAGAAGCAACAGCAGCATCGGCAATTCTGGAGATTTTTATAAAGGATGTAGTAAATGAGGTACTGTTGTAGTTGTGCAAACGTTAGTTCCTTTTCTGACATTTTGGTTCGGTCTTCTAAATGGCGTTCAATTCTTCAGCGCCGCCTTTTTATAGGCTTCGCGAACTGCCATTTCACCATGAGATGCTAAAGTTCACATTTTGGGAAAAGCAGAATCCATTCCCAAGATCATGTGAACAGATTGATGTGAAAAAAGTCACATTGAAAGCTCACTTAGTGAAGAATTCTTCGCATCGTTTTGGTCACTGGCATTGCTCGAAAAGAAGAAACTAGATGAATTTTATAATAGTTTAATCACTATTGAGTTTATTCAGATTTTTCAATAATAATTAATTTCATTTTAGCTTTAAAATCTTGCTTTTTGACTAAAATGTAACAAGCGAAACCCAATTTTGACCTAGCATACCATTAAATTACCCAAATCCAATAGGCAACTCATTTTATAAATACAAAAGTAGATTATAAAAAATACCCTCATAAAAATTTGCCTTAGAATTCCAGGCGTATTCCTAAATATTTGTTTAATTATAAAGCAAGTTTTTATGATACCTAGATTTATTATTTCAAAAATTTAATTAATCAATATTTTGCATCAAACTGTTTTATAAAAAACGATGTATTTTTCAATCTCTTATACAAAATGTGTTTCTGAATTAATAAACGAGAGAAAAAGATAGATAATTTCAAAAACTTTACTTAGAATGAAAATAAATTATGAGGGTTTTAATTTAGATGCTATTTGCCAAACAATTATTAACTATTTGATCTACCATACGCAAAATATTATGCAGAAAGGATTCTAACCATTCAAATAAGATGAATAAAATTATTAATATCATACCTATTAGATTTAATCTTCTTTCTTGCGGCATGCAAACAGATAATAATAAAAAGAAGCATTTTTAGTAGTCTAAAAACGGGATAATTTTCGGTGTTATTTGAAGCTGAAACAATTTTAACTTATCAGTGCAATACCATACTGATTTTTTGAATGCTGTGCGCAATAGCGACTTCTATAAGTAGCCTCAAACAAATAAGCACTTTTAATGTGATATTACTTACGATGTTATTCAGTAGTATTTATTGAACAGGATAACGTCAAAATGCATGCAGAATTAATCTGATATCTTATGACAAAATAATTCCTTTTCACCATTGAGGGCACTTAATCGGGTTGAAATCCGGTTTTAATTTAAATATTTTCAAATAATTATTCGTTTGCACCATAATGTTAATTTATTTTTCAAGTGAATCTAAACCTGGCTAGTTTTATTTTAATAATCATTTTCAATGCTTAAAAGTTAAAGGGCTTTGGCCTCGGCATCGTCCCTTTAAAACCTTGGCTGACAAATTTGACATTCATTCATTCATGTCTTGTGGATAATCTCCAATTCTCTCATACGCCTAACGTGGAGTTCCAATTAGTTGTTCCAATTATATTTAACCATTGCCTGGTGACATATTAAACAGTTTATCTTTGACAATTAATTAGTTGCGTTATTTGTTCTATATAATTATATTTGTTTACTAAATAATGTAGTTTACCATGAAATAACGAAAATACTCTAACTTCAGGAATTTTTTAAATCAACATTAAACTCTCTAAATGCAGTTTTAGTGGGTTTAAACTAAATCATGCAGTTATATGTAGGTTTTAGTAAGTCATTTATGTACTGTTTAAATTTTAATTTTTATAACAAAGGCCAACACGTCATACGTGAACATTATTTAGTTTTAGGCATAGTAGACAAAATCCATTTTAAAAATGCTCTATTGGTCCAATTAAACGATTAAAGAGAACGTCTTGTGGCGAATCCAAAATCCTCATTTTTCCACACAGGGGAAGGGAAATCCTAACCCAGGTGTCATGAGGTGACACGCCATATGACTGACCGCCCTCAAGTGACTACGGCATCGATTGACCGGGATCATGTGTCAACGGCGCCTTTATAAAGGGGCATCAGAAGACAGGTTCAAGAGAACACCTGGTGACTTAACCTTTGTCTTAAAATATTTATGCTTTTAAAATGTTTCGTAAGAACTATTAGCTCTTCCAGGTAAATTGTCTGTTAAAAGATATCTGTTTTAATATGTATTTTTTAAAATTCACAATAACAAATCCAATAGAGCCTGTTTTTAAAATAAAAATGCTTACGAACTTATACAAATTGTTGGTTTTATTAGGAGCAGCACAGTTATTATTTTCTGTTTTATAAATTATAAAGAAGTTTTATTCTACTAATGAAAATGTTAGTTTTATTTATAATTTAGGTTCTAACAAAAACCATTTGAAAGCTAATGCAGCATCGATTTAATAAAACAATAACTTATTTGTATTTTTGCCCACTCATTTAATTTTAGAATTTAATTGCTTTATGCTGATTTATCAACTCCAAAAGAAAAAATAACTGTTAGAAATGTGTATTGAAAATGACGCTAGAGAGCATTCTAATTATATATATATACATTTCAAAGAATGTGCGTTTTGGAATTCGGATGTGAAAGTGGTAAGATTGTCTAAATTTATCCAAAAAACTCGTTCCTTTTAACCTATTGATCCGAGAACTGGAAAATTCCAAATTTTCACTTACGACTATCGTATAAGTGAAATCCCTTACACAGGTGTCATGAGTTGCCCTGGCATAAGACAGACCGCCTTTAACAACTGACGTCAAGGAAAAGCTGAAATTCATGGTACAATTTCATGGACAAGGGAATTAGGTGTTCACAATTTCATTCTGAAGAGTAATGACGGCCTTTGCTGGTAAATAGACAGCACATGCTGGCTAATTTGAACAAACATAACAAAACCTTGTATTATTGACGCTCAAAGTATGTAAAATGCCAAAACTACGATTACATATATTCCCAGCTTGTCTCAAAAAGTTAAGTTAAAAAATGTTTACGGTTTATTTCAAACGCGCGTTTATCACCAAACCACTTTGTTTGATGAACAAAGCACTGGATGGAAAACACTTCCTTTGATAACATCGTTTATACGCATTTCGTCAAAGAATCTCAAATCTTATTTCATGCAATTTTTCATCGGCTGTCTTTTAATCATATAGCGGGATTGGAAAAACTACCCCAAATCCTCAATTTCTCCCAGTACGGAGAAGGAAAGCCCAACCCTGGTGTCACGAGGTATCACCCCCTATGACCGACCGCTCACAAGCCATTCCTGCATCGATTGACAGGGATCATGTGTCAAACAGGCCTTTGTAAAGAACATGTGGCTTACGGCTACCCAATAGGAAGCGCCAAGCACAACAAATCGCATTTGAGTACAACTCTTCATCGACCAATTACGGAGCGATTCCTGCTTAGTAGAAATCAGATGTAGCCTATTTAGACCCTTGCATTCACATCCTAAATACACACATACACTCTTGCTCTAACGCACATCTCTGCTCCTTCCATCTTGTCGGTGCGGATACCGAACGGATCGGGTTACTTACGTCAATGAGATAATTCGTTGTTTGTAGCAATCCGCTACAAACACCCCTTCAATGAGCATTGGCATTTAAATACCAGATCAAAAGTGAGTTATCGTCCAAATGGATATACAACTTGTCAGTTTTATTGCCAGCGGCAAAGTCATTTTTTGCTGTTTCAACAATTTTAAAGTAGTTATTCAGTTGCTAATGAGATTTTATTAATATGATGCCACCGTAACCTGAAAATTTCATTGAATTGAAAGTTTAAAACAACGTTTATGAAGCGCAAGTCATTTCAAATATCCTAAATCTTCGCTTACGTCCAACGTGTAGGTGCTGCGATTTCATGATCAACTGATTAAGATCTTTAATATTTCATTATGAGAAACAATGACACCTCTACAGGCAAGTAAACACTACTTGCAATCTCATTTTAGTCTAATTCCTAATTATTTCTTTCAGAAATAATAAAAATATTATTGTTCTTGTTAATTAGTTAAAGAATTTCTTTAAATATCCCTTTTCAGTAAATTTATTAAAGGATCCTAAGAAGTCTTAATGAGACTGTTTGCTGGACTAATTTATTCAAACAAATAAATCAAATTTATTATTGGCTTTTAATGCATTGTAAGTGAAAGGAAATTTTAAAAGCTACTTGTTTATTTTTCTTTATAATTAAAAGAGCAAAACAATCAGACAGCAAGTTTTGTATTTTGCAATTTAATTAGCTGAAATCGTGGAATTTGCAGAATGAACCAAATTTAAAATTTCTTATCAAATGTCTATGACAGTCTTATTTTCTCACTTAATCTGTCATTTATATTTTCATATAAATATTGCTAATTTCTGGCCAAAGGTTAGACAGTAAACAACAAATATTAGAACTATACGATTGTATTTCATTAAATTTCGCGGCAATTAAAAATTGCGCCTGTTTCCAATAAATGCAACTAAATCTTAAGGTTAACTATAACATTTATTATATTTTTCTTTGCTCATTTTAAACAAATTAACTCCAATCAGCATTGTAGACTTGACCATTCGTATTATTCGCCCAAAAATGTCTCTCATCACAAACCTGAATGGGAGAAACGGCCATTTTACTATTTCGTCGAGAGGTCGTCTTGTGACAATTCAAAATCCACAATTATTATTAACATGAGGAACGAAATCCCAACTCAGGTGTCATGGGTTGTCGTGTCATATGACCGAACGCCCCCCAAGTGACTTCTGTATCGACTGACAGGAGTCACGTGCCAACCACGCCTTCATCAAGAGACTGCAAAGACGGGTTCATTGTCATTGTGACGGCCAACTGAATTTTTTGACATCCTAATTTAGCTTAAAAATGTAAGCAGATCAGAGTGAACAACTCAAGCCTAGGATGAATAAGCATTTCTAAATGCGCTAAAGTGTCCAAGGTAAGAGAAAACCGATTTGTGTGGTTGCCAGCGTCCCTTTCTTGAAAGGCTTAAGTGTAGAAAATCTTAACCCAGGTGTCATAAGATGTCACGCCCCATGACCGCTCAGCCACAAGTGGCTCCTAAGCGATTTACAGGGAGCATGTGTCGACCATGCCTTTATAAAGCGATTTCAAAGGACCTTTATAAAGAGACCATCAGGGCCAGTTCAGGACGGGATTACAAATGAATGAATGAAGAATGAAACTGTGTTGAAACGACTGATGGCTCTATTTCAGCTGCGTAATCAGGTAAATAATATTTCGCGTGATAAATTTATTTAAAATCAAACTTTTATCACCCCTAACTTATACCTCCATAACAATTCAGGTATGTTTTTTTTTATTTTGAACGGTATGTCTTAACATGCCTATGATTATTTCAAATATTAGAGGTTAACACTGCGTCCACAATTTCGATTTTAGCATAGAGATTGAAGGTCATTTCATCGGCAATTTATTAAAATATTAAATATAATTACTCCAATTTTAAATGCAATGCTCTATTTGAAATGATGAGACTTTATTCTATCTTAAAACCTCAATTAAGGAAAAACAGTGACATTCTTGAATTTCAATGGAATTTTGCATTATATTTATTGTAATATTTTGTAAAATATTGTTAAAATATCAGCATACTTTACGTATGTTACAGCTAAGGGATTCATCAGTTTCTTGTTTGTACCATTCAGATAGAGAAATTTATTAAACTATTTGACAAGTAAACCACTCAAATTCACATTCTATCATCTACCATTACGTTTTGCTTAATGTCTGAAAAATTATATTAATGACTAAGAAACACAGCCTTTCTAATGCCCACAACTAAGGAAAGTAATAAGTTTTGCTAATCATGAATTTGATCATTTCTTTGAATATGGGCGCACATTGAATTGGTTTAAACAACAATCTCCATTCAAATTTCTTATAGGACACACTTTGAGTCAACGAAAGTAAGATTCCACAAAAGTGGACTACTTTTACTAATTTATTATTGCATTATTATGAAAAAGAATGGAGCAATCGCATTAAGATGCCTCTTTGAGTTTAACGAAATTCCCTATTTTTTTCGATTTTAAATTCGAATTGAATTGAACATTTTTCGTAATCAACATATATGTTTATTTAATTTATTGTCGATATTGGTAAACACTCCCTCTTCTTTGAATTCAGAATATTGTGCGAAAAAATGCCAAAAATGCTTGATTCGATGAGCATTGGGGGAATTTTTTCTTCCGTTTTACTTTCCAGAAAGTCGCTTGAAATTTTCAACTAACTACTTGTCTACTCGTCTGACTGAGAGTGATGTAACTGTGTGCAAATTTATTTTGCACATCTTTTGCACCAAAATTATTCAAATGTTGCTCTTTGGCTGAACCCTAAATGGGCCCATCAGTCACTGGAAAGCACGTGATTTCTTTGGTTGAATCGCTTTTTACGAATTCGACTTTTTTCGATCGGTGTTCTGATTAGGTAGCGTAGCTTTATTTTTCCTACCAGAGTTCCGTATTTTGAGTGTTTCCATAGTCATCGGGGAACGTCGCCGAATTCCATTCATTATTTCTTTATTACGTAGAGACGTGGCATGCACGACTTATTAATAACGCTTTCCCGACAGAGTGTAGACCCTAAAAGTTTAATTCAGGAATTTGTTGATATTCATCTGTTCTTTGTCCCCTGTACGATGGCTTGAAATGGGGCTCTTTCGTTTGGTTTTATCGCAAAACCCATCTTCGTGGCCATTCTTAATGCACTTGTTGCACAAACGATTAATGAATGGGCAATCTCGATAGGATTAGAATTTTTCACACATCTTCCTTGGTTACATTGCACTTTTTGATGGTCTTTTATGGGTCCTGTATTGAACACCAACTTAGCGTCTCCCATGATATTCTAATGTCGAACAGAGGCATCCGCTGGCTCTTGGATAGTCGTGTCGGGATTCTTGTCCAGGAGAGCCCAGAGTTGAGCTCGGACGGAAGGAAACTCGGGGCTGTTAAGCCTCTTAAGGCTGAACTGGAACTAGGAGCAGAGTTTGTTGACTCTGGTTGTGTAGTCTCTAATATTTTCTCCAGGCTCCATCGCGACTTTGAAGCACTTGAAACGGGCATTAAAAAGCGACTTTTCGCCTGAATATAAGATGCGTAGAATTGCAACAGTCTCATCGAATGATAGCACTGCGGGTTTCCTGGGAAGAATGTAATTAATAAAGGGTTCGCATGCTCTATTATGAAGACGCCGTAGAAGTAAAAGATTCTTCTTCGATTCCGGCATATCCGAGGGCATAAAGTCTATAGTATCTATAGTATAGTATCTACGTTATCGTAGAAAAATATTGTCACAGAGATCGGCAATACTAACAATTCAATTTTATGGCGCTCCCTACTAAAATCATCATTACCATTCATTAAAATTTTACGTTGAAGTTAGGAGGCTAACTGACTGAGTCATACAGCGGTCCTAAAAGATATCTAATTTCTGGCGCTGTCTTGATATGCGTCATCTAACAGACAACAGTAGCGGCAAATTATGTTTATTAACCCTGTATAACCTAATCAAATTGAAAAAATTTGACCTTTCAGCTCTTCTGTTTAGAACCAACTCTGAACTTAAGTTTTCTGGTCATTCTACCGATGTAGACAACGAATTTCCCTACAATATGGAAGAAAGAACTTCTTTGGAACTGGGACATTGTCTGCACATCAAGGGACGCAAAAGAGATAGGTGCTATGCTGCTTAAATAGTTCGATTAATAAACATCATGTTAGATCAAAGCTTTTTCGACCAAATGCCAGGCGTCATAGTAACGACTTAAATAAATGCACACTATATACAGATTGTAACGTAAACCCAATGAACTATATTTCAAGATAATCGGAAAACATAGGCTATAGTCTATAAAAATGGCAAAATATGAAGCTTTATTTTCTTAATAGACACTTGAAATTTAATCTTAATTTTACAAAAAAACGACTGAATGGTTTTGAGCTGCCTAGAGTTCATTTTGAGCACTTTTGAATTCACCAACAATTAAATCCTAACACAATTTCTTGAGCATTTTTTGTAGGAGTTAGGCTTTCTATTATATCTTCAGATAATTATATTTACAATTTTCTGATTATTCTAAGATTTTGTTATTGTTTGTTTAATATGTACAATCGTTGAACTAACATAACGTTTAGTAATCGTGCCATTTTAAGCATCATAGCACCTAGTAATTTTAATAAAATTCCTTACATAAGAAGCTTAAATAATAAATAAATAGACAAATAAGGTTTTATTAAAACGCAAAAACATTTCTGCTTTTGTTTATCTTCAAAAACATTTAAAACACAATTCAAGCCCTAATGACAATGGTTGTTTCTGAGCGTATCTTATAAGGTTATTATAAGAGGAAAATTTCCTGTCTTTTTAGCGTTAGTACTTAAAAAAAGAAACATTGAATTTTAGAAAATATTAGAAAATATCGATTTAATAACCATAGTTTATTTTTGATTTAAAATAATTCTTCAAATGTTTTCTTATCCACGTTGACATTCTTAATATCACTGCAATAAAAAACTGTTATCTTTTAACGAAACCTAAAAATTAACTTTAAAAACAAAATCAATTTAATTTTATAGACAAACAACAAGATAAAATTAGTTTTAACTGTATAATTTCTAAATCCTTTTTCTTTTGCATCTATCAATTGCGCCACTTAATTTATATCTGATTTCAAAATAAATAAATTTACAATTTTCTCCCGGAAATTAAAAATAGATTTTTCTTTATTTTTAAAGATAGCTCAGGAATTTAAAGACAAAAATCCTAAAACACTCTCAAAAAATAACTTTAACCCGTTACAGAAATTTTAACCCAAAATTGATATGCCTAAAGTATCGCAACCTGGATTACATGCGGTTTTGTTAATACAAAAGTTTGAGCAGTATATTAAATAACTGATATTTTTTCTTTGTAAATAGGTTCGAATTCTTACTGGTATAACTGCGCAAAAAGCACTTCATCCGCTTTTTCGGAATCACAGTTAAGTGCGCAGAATCACTTGACGAAAAATAAACGTTTATTCCGCCTCTAATTCTCTCACCCCCAAGTAAGAACTCGTCTAAATGAGAAAAGAGCCGGAAAGGAAAACGGTTTTTCCCACAGTCATGGGCAACTTTCCATAGCGTTGAGTATAAAAGCCGCTCAAACTTGAGCTCTCATCATCAATTCATTGGTTTCAGCGATTCAAGCAACTTCTAAAGATGACTGAGCTTACTATGGAGGAAATGCAGAGATACGTTCTCTACTACATGCTCTACAACAACCTGAAACAGAGCTGTCAGTGCGGTGCGAGACCTGACGGAGGCTTCTGTTGCAGTTGTGGAAATCCAGACTGTCCTGGCTGTGGTGAATGCATTTGCTACGGACCCCAGTGGCCAATGACAACCGGAGGTCCGGGTTTTGCCGCCAACTACCACAACACCAACAACTTTGGACCTGGCTATGAGCACACGAACTCAAACAACGCCTACGAAGGTCATTTCAATGAGGGAAACCCTGGACCGTGGATGGGTAGCGGACAATTCAATAACAATGCCATGGGCCGCAACAAATTCGGCCCAAACGGTCCAATGAAGGGTAACAGCATGATGTTCAATGGGCCAATGAGAAACAACAATGGCCCTATGGGTAGCCCAATGAATAATGGACCTATGGGTGGATCAATGAATAACGGACCAATGAACGGTCCGATGATGATGAATGGTGGACCAATGGGAAACAATGGGCCAATGGGAAACAACGGCGCATTCTTCAACGGCCCAATGAACAGAAATGCTGGCCCGAACGGGAACAACTTTGAAGGAAACAGAAATGGCAATGGAATGGGCTTCAACCAGTACGGACTGTGGAATTAGATAACTGAAAATTACAGTAGTGTATTAAGTCTGAAAAAATACTATGTACATTTGAGAATATATAAGTAATAAATAAAAGCGTATAATTACAAAATGACACTGTTTTCGGGTGGTTCATATTCCAATCAGTAAGCGAAAAATAAATTATTTTAACCAGTACTATTGTATTTCTATAAAATTTATAAATAATTAGGCTGAAATTGTTGCTGTATCTTTTTATTTTTAATTTAATGGCTGAAATTATCTTGGAAACATCTTGAAAAATCAATGTGATATATCATTTCCGAGTTATTGATATACGATTTTTTCAAACGAAATTTAACTTATTTTTCAGCGCCAAAATCTACTTCTTAACTGAATCTCTCAAATGCTCAATGATTGTTTATAACACGCTAAAAAATTTGGTGCCAAAATCGCAATCATTTCAAATCTTGTTAATAACATATGTTAATGTGTTTAGGGCATGATATAAAAAAACATTTGCATTTTTGAGCTAAGTAGATTCTGTGTTAAACAATTTATAAATAAACGAGAAAAACTGAGGTAAAATATTTTTTACCACGTAAATATTATGACTGGAAAATATTTTTTCTAAACATAGTGAGCAGTGAATGCCGTGTTAATAAGACATATATTAATATTATTTGACAAATAAATGGAAAATTCTGATTGAAGTACGTTTCGGTTGTTCAAACTAAACAGAAAACACTTAATTATTTAAAAATCGCTTTTTAAAAATAAATTATTCAAACCAAACCAGCCAGCTATGACATTTATTAAATAAACTTTGATTCCTTTAAATAAAGGGAATCCAATTTTTAATTTTAAAATAAAATAATTTTGACAAATGATTGACAAAGGTTGATATTTCATTAACAGATAAGATTTGCAAATGTGTCATAGGTAATTATTCAGCTAATTAAATTACCTTTTTTAAGTTTTGTGGTTTTCAAGTCCTGTTTCAGTTTTTAGTAATGCAATTCATTTTGGACAAAACTCTTTGATAAATTTTAAATACCCAAAATTTTACATCTATTGTTTGGTCTATTCTGGCACAGTATTTGCTAAAATTTGAAATAATGTTTTAGTCATTACGAGTATATTTAAAAAAACTTACCAGTAAGCAGTATTTCTAAAAAATAATAATATATTAGTTTTTAAAAACAGAAATGGGAAATTTATTTTTTTCAGACCTTTCAAGCTTTTTCGGCTGATAAGTACATCCGTTACTAAGGCAGATTTGGGTAAAGAAAAACTTAGCAAAACGCCATTCAAAATAAGTTAAAATGTTTTCTTTTATTAGCGTTGAATAGAGATATAAACTAAGTAAACTTTTTATTCAAAACGATTAATTTTAGCTCATTTTGTCGTCGAACAAAAAAGGATTTTTATATAATTGAAATTTTTAATTTGATCTCCATACCATAGGTAAAGTTTTAGATCAGCATTTTCACTGATAAGATGAGATCCTTTCATATGGGATTTTATAACTTTAAAATGCAAAAAAATGCCGATTGTTTTACTTCAGATTCAAGTCAGAAAGGCTAAAACAGCAGCCCTTAAGTGAAAAGCCATTTTTTTAAAATTACAATTACTGCAAACTTACCAAAGAGCACTAAATAGAAAATGCATGAAATAGTTCATATTGTATGATTTTTTGATTTCAATCGCTCACCACTTGTAACTGGAAGGACTAAATCAAAAAAATTATTGAATAAGTGAAATAATTTCATTAATTGCTAATCTACACCAAAGACTCACAACAGACTATTTACAAACCATAAGAAAAATATTAAAACGTGCATTATTATGGGTATGCAAATGCAACTGAAAAAACTTACTGTTTGCAGTTGACACTTCAAAGAAAAAATGCGTTGAAAGATAATTAAAAATACTATTTAAAAATTATTTTCTTACCATATCAGCGACAGCGTGCTTTTAATTTTACTAAGAAATTAAAAAAACAGGACTAATTAAAAGAAACATGATTTATTATAATAGATTTGGATCAAGTTGGCTTACCACTCACTAGTGTGAAAAATTAACACGACTAAAGCAATTTTGAGAAGCATTTTACTGCATACTCTTGAGGTATTGTGATTTTAAATGTTAAGCAACTAATGATAAAATGACCTTGAGAAATCAATGGCAAATCCGCAGCCTGTTAAAATCACTCTTTTTTAATTTGTATCGTTCCCATTAAAGGCTGTTTTACGATGTTATAAAAATGAAATTGCCCTCCAAACGATGTTTTAATAAAATAATTCATGTAATAAATGCTCCTGTTTTAAAAGCATCACATTAATGCGAAATAAAATTAATCTCGCTTGCTTTTCATGTAATTTAGGTTTGCGTGTAATCCAAATTTAACAAATTGTATCGTAGAGAGGGATTGTTGCATGAATTACAACTGATAAACTATTAAAAAACAGGTCATTAATTTCTTTTTTACTTCAGGTTTGTTTTCAAAAAATCATGAAGTTAAGTAATTAAAAGAATCATAAGATTTTATGTCCCACTTTGGCTTGTAACGCTAAACTAGACGGTGTATTTTGTAACTTCATAATCCCAGAGCAAATGTTATATTAAACTTGTAAAACCACAATTTACATAGCACATATGCAGTCTAAAAACCCAAACGGAAAAATTAAAATTTTCTCTAGCTTTCGAGGAAATTGAAAAAGAAGAAAAGGTGTACAACTGTGCTAACTATGGGTAAAATAAAAAAAATATTTAATTATAGTTCGATTAAAAATATTATAAATATACTGTTCATAATAATTTTTTGAAAAGGTCTTCTTTAGTTAAATTGAAGTATGTTTATCTTTCGCTGTGCTTTACAGGGTTTTTCGGTAATCCACGAAAGCTTTTATATGGTAAAACCACAGTACCATAAAATTATTTCTGCGAATTATATGTTTTGCATTAATTTAGGTGTCATTGAAACTAATATTAAACAAAAGAATTCCAATCGTCATCTTTCTAAAGTTTTATGTGTTTTTAATATTTAATTAAGAGATTTACTCATATGGCTTACAAACTTTTTTACTGATATTTTTAATAAAAATATATATGCTGTGTAGTAGAGAAGTTTAAAGATTGTTAAATATTTTTAGTTAATTATTTTTCTTATCACTATTTCTTTTTCAGGATCCTTGTTGTAATAAAAGGAGCATTAGCATTTTACAAAAGTCTATCACGAATAGTAATAAGCAAAATTAAAATTGTTTATCCAAAAGCATGGCTATTTTGGGGGATGTTTTTTAGTATTATTTATCTATAAATCATTAAGCTTCAAATGACATTTTTCAAATTATCTTCATACTTTAATTTATATCAGATAATGTTAGTTAGAGCATACAAATTTAAACGCCGTCATTAAACCTAAACTCAAGCAAAATCATGATTTATTGCTAGAGTATTATTAAAGTCTGTTTTGGATTGACAGACAATATAAACTCAGAGGATTGGTCATTTCCCATAATCCGAGTTCTAACGTAGTGATATTCGACTCTAAGGAGGAGTTGAGCACTGCATAAGTCAATGTTAATTTTAAGCAAAATTGCAGTAGAAATTGGCCATCTTAACAGTCATGAGAATTATGACACATTTTATCGTAAAAATTCCAAGTAATTTTCACCTTTTAGTTTCTTATAACGTGAAAGGAGTATAAGACAACCGGTTATAGGCCTCAGGTTTATCCTCTCTCATTTGAATTTTAATTTTAGATCAGCCATTAAAATATTCATAAAACCATTTAAAAACTTTACTTTCATTAAAAAAATTTATTTACTTATGGATAGAGGCCCTTGGCAACTTCAGTATACAAGGCAAAGAATAATATGACCCGCGATGCTCAAACTGTGACGTCAAAGTCCATCTTTTCCTTTTTAATCCAAAAATTCGCTTTTACTGACTACTTAAATGCTACAGTAAAACAAAATTACTTAAACTAGTGAGCGAAAATTTCAACATGACTTGAGTTTTATAATTGCATTTCCTACTGTGCTTTGAATAGTAATAAAGCCGTTTAGCTTGTCGGTGTCATTTACAGTGAGGAATTTTAAAAAGTGTTTGAGAAACCGGCCGCTTTCCAATCAATTTAGTTTGAAAAATAAAAAAATTTTATTATTGTTTCAAATAAATTGTCTGTTACTAAATCTAGTAAAGGTGACAGTTTTTTCATTTTAATTTTTGAATGAACTGCTGAATGGCAAATTTCCCTTGTTAACACTCATTTAAATAAATCGATATTTATTTCATATATTTAGAGTATTCGATTAATTTTAAAGATATTTAAAATGATGTTCTTGTAAAAAACATTAATTTAGGTTTTTTAGAACAATTGAAATTCAATCCTGTTAAGAAAAAATAACTATAAAGACGTTTCAACACATTTTTCCACCCCTTAAAAATATTCCTGAAACAAAAATATTGGTTTATTAAAAAATATTTCAAATTTGCCTAATTGTGCTAAAATTTAGTTGTTTGCATAAAATTGGTTTGTTTATTCTAATTTTTTTATATTATTCAAAACCGTTGAGTTTGATTCGGGGCAAATGTTGAAATTTTCAACGAGATTTAATGCTTCAGAGATATTGCATTTGGAGTTTTAATATTACAAAATCCTAAATTTTGTAAAAAGAATAAATTTTATTTATGCGTGCTGAAGAATATAAGAAACCAAGCACTTTCTTTGCTTTCATTGGCATCAGAGAAAATAATTTGGTCAAAACAAACAGCAATAATATTTGTATTTTAAATAAATTGCATATGAAAATTTTCTTAATTCTTCTTTTCTAATTCTTCACTGTTTGAAAAGATATAAATAAAACAGAAATTAAAAGTATATCAAATAATATTTTGACCTGAAAAATATGCAAGGTAAAACTGCAGAACTATATCTGCTTTCAATGTTTGATTTTTCAGTAAATAATATCGTTTTAAACATGCAATTTTTAAAATGTGACTATAATTCGAGAACAGTTTGTTAAAAAACTAAATGTCAATCAAACTGAAAACAAATTTAAGGACAACCAATACGGCAAATTATTTTGATTTTAAAATTTTTCATTTTAAGGGAAATAATTAAGTAAAATATGCTCGAACATTTCTCCCAGTCGATGGATATGATATGTCTTTTTATACTGCCCCATTTAATTTGTGTATCTAAATATATTTTGTGGTTTAAAATTCGGTACTTCACAGCGGGATATTTATAACCAAGAATGCAACAAATAATTTTTATTAGATGGTATTCATTTGTTAAAATTAAATATATTTAGAATAACCGGTTTCAATTAACATGAGAATCAGAGCTTAATAGGAATTGCAGATCCAAAGTTATTTTCGTTACAGAACATTCTGTAAGATTAATTGATATTTTCTGTACCCTCTCTTTCGAATTTATTTTACCGCTGACAGGAAAAACATTTTAAACTTTTAATTCGAAGCAAAGAAGTGTACATAAATAATAATTTCATTGCTTAAAATTTCAATAAATTTTATGAAGGCAGCAACAATGCCCTAGAGATTGTTTTGCATTTAAAGAAATTTAAATTTGGAATTTACCTTCGACGTATTTTGCACTTACGGTTAGGTTTCAAATATCTTACAGTGTATTAGATGCAAATGTTATTTCAAAGACGTTTCAAAGTCTAGCTACCAGAAACTCCGTATCCAATCAAATTGTTTGAGTCATCTCACCTCTTTCTATATCTAAATTAACAACACACACAGGTTTCCCGTAGGCTCTCTGATGAGTACTTCCAGAAAATCATATTAACAATTTTCAGATTATCTTAAACAAAAATTTACTTACCCTTCGTTATTAGCTACATAATATGTATAGTTGTTTAAGTCGTTACTATGACTCATGGCACCGCGTTTAATACTCTTGTGGCCGTAATCTAACGTGACTTTCATACTGACATTATTTATAATTAATTGCATTGCTTGCCACTTGTAAACAAGTTGACTTAACAAAGCTTGTTAGTAAACAATATACCAAAATGCTTAAGCTGAAAAGTGCGAAACATATATAAAGCATTTATAAAGGCAGAAATATCAAAGACTTTAATAAAAACTTGAGTCTCAATGCTGCGTCTGTATAGAACCAGTGTAAAACTAAATTAAGACAAAACAATTTCATCTACTACAATTAATGTATTTAAAAACCCAATTTTCTTAAATTGCATTATCTTTGGCTTTTTCACCTTGAATATGCTATTTTGTTATACCATTTTGCTGTTATTTTGAACGTATGAACCGCATTACCTTTTACGCATTAAGAAACTGATAACTTTACTACGGTAAGCCTAATTTAAAAATAGTTTATTCATTTGCATGAATTTTATCAATGTTGAAAAAATTTCCGCCAAAGCGTTTATCAATATTTTTCCTGTTTTGAGTATATAGTAAAATCCTATAAATGTATTCGTAAAATGTTATTGAAATTCATATTCTATTTGACAAACAGTGGTTGTTCAATTAATAAAAAACTATTATTTTGATTATTTTAAATAGCTGCAATAAATAAAAAATGTGCATTTTGTATTTGTCAAATAAAATGAAAAATAAATCTAATAATTTAAGGAATAAATATCTTGCAAAAATTCAAAAAATTGGTTAACCCGCCAATATTTCTTGTGTTTGAAAAGAGCTATTTTCATCCATAAATTTTCATAAAACGAAATGCTATTAATAATGAAAAAACTATTAAATATCTTTTAAATTGAAGAATGCTTTTTTAGATATTAGATATTTTAGATATTTTAGATATTTTATTATTTTATATTCTTATCACTTTTAGGCGCATAAACCATGATCCATTTAAAATTTAATCTTTTTTGCATAAAATGTTTTATTTTAATAAAATGTTATTGAATATCAAACTTTTGAAAAATTTACATTGTTTGAGATAGATAAAAATTCCATTTATTCAAAGCGGAGCCGAAAATTGGATTCTTTCAATTTGTAGCAAGTTTAGATACTAGTGCTTCATTTTTGTTTGCTGATGCAAATTTTATCAGCAAAATTTTAAATTTTAGTTTTCGTAACAGGTAATAAACAAAAAAACAAGCGCGTCTGCAGTTCTTCTGAAAAAAATATTTAAAGCTATTTAGCTAAAAAAACAAAATTTATATTAACAGCTTTGTTAATCAAAAGCATCTTCGTATAAAGATTATATTTTATGTTAAAAATATGCAAATATATGTCGATTTTTGAGTCCTTTTAACTCTAAAAAATAAATACGATCCTTTAAAAAATAGTGTAAGCAAACATTTCTAATTTAAAAGGTAGTTTTAAATTTAAGTTAATTTGAAGCAAAATTGTTGGTATTTCCAGATTGACTCAAAAAATTAGCATAAATATCTGCAAAATGCTTGATTTTTTAAATGGACTTAGTATTTTGACCATTCTTAAAATACATTTAAACTAAAAACATTACATTCTTAAAAGAATACTCAAATAATATGATGTTTTAGATTTCCTGGAAAAAAATTACAAATTTAATGAAGACCAGTGCCATCAGAGGTTTGAAATTTTGTTTTAGTACACGTGAATTTGTTTAAATGTTCTGCAAAGTGAGATTAAAGTGATAGGCAGTGCACTTTATTACAGCAATAATGTTACTTAATCAAATTTGCTCTGTTAGTCCTCTACGTTTTTATTAATAGTCGTTCAATATTTCAATAAATTAATTACATTCTTTATCAGAACAGCCACAACAATTATTAAAAATTAGTCGCATTCGAACTCTAAAAGTTTTGAGGGATTCCTTTAGATAAAATTATGGGCCTAATATTTTTTCATTTTCTCACTAAAATTTAGCTTTCAAATCAGTTTAGATATCGCGACCAACGAATTCATCAAAACCTAAGTCCCAATCCGTGTTCTTTACCATCTGTCTATTACAATATCCCCTTACATTGAGAAAAGCTATCATTATTCCTTGTTTAAATGGTCGTCTTATATACGCCGTTCTAAAACGATTCTAAGTGCGAAAGAAGTCAATTAAGTTGGGACAAAACACACGATATTATTATCAATAGCAATCATAATTATTTCCACTTTTTCCAGTCAATGGTAACTGACTCAAAAAACATATATTAAAATGATATTTTTTACTTTGTAGCATTTTGTTTAAATTTCAGCAAACAACCGCGGTCGTTTTCACGGGTTTGGTAAGAAAAATGTTCCACGTTTCTTTTCATTTATTAATTTTGTCTTTTAAATCTTATCGTGCTTACCTTACACAGTACGTTAATTTAATATTTTTTAATTTAAAAGATATCCGTGAGTATCTTTAAGAACTAAATAGCTTATTTCGTTGTAGCAAGGACTGAAAATTTATAACGGGGTGTGCTCCATATAACTGCAATTTTTTTGCTTAAAAAGTAACCAAATATGATATTATTTTTTAGGAATGCAGTATTCGAGATAAGTAATTATCATTAAAATTAATTTTTTAATAATACTTATTTCTGCAAATCTGAAGCGTGCAAAGTACTTAAATACTTTCGAAACAAAGCACTGTTTTCGCTGGCTGAGTTTGTGCAAATATACTTTGATTTCAGGTTTCTTATAAAATCGCTTAATTAAATAAATTTTTACTCATTGATTTTAAAGTTTTAATTAGAAATTCTGGCTTTCTAGAAATGAAAGTCGTATTTTTGCTAAGTTTTTGACGTCGTAAATGAGAAATCTTGTAAAAATGCCTTCAAAAGCTGCTAGAATAATCTCTAAATTTTTTATTTAAACACCTCAAGGAGCTTAAAAATGCTTATTCTACGAAGTACAGATCGCCATTTCATGGTCTTGGCTCACAAAATTTTTTCAAACGTGCATTTAATTTGTTACGAAGTAACCACTTAGTTTTTTAAATGACGTAATCCATTAGTTAAAAAATCTAGGTTTAGAGGAATCTTTTAATTTCAAATAAATACTTTTCATTTAAAATTCTTTTTCGTTGCATTAAAAACTTTTTTGAGTTATATCAACATATCTGATTTCTTAATTAGCAAAAAACTTTTTTTCAAAAGTTTGATGTAACAAAGTCGAAAATTAATATTTTTTGAATAAACAGGATCTTCCATTTATTTTCTTTTATTTAAAAAAGTAAAAGTAACGTTTGTTTTAATTTGTTTAAATAAAATATAAATTATGTAGTGCATTTAATTGCCAAGTCCGTTTGAGAAGTGCCCTGTACATTAATTTAGTTGATAATTTCAACTTAAAATAAAAAAATTTCTTACTTACTTGTTTCTTACACTATATGCGTATGAATGATTGTGTTCCGAAATCTTATTTCTAGGATTAAACATTTTTTTTAATCAACTTTTTTCATGAAATAAGAATGTCATTAATTACAAAAATGGCTTATTGCCTCGCAACAGGCTCCGTTAAAAGTAATAAATATTTAGAAATTACGCTATTTCATCTATAAGCAGAAAAGTGCAAAGAGAGGTTGTGATGTTAACAAAGGTAGTCTTGAATGCTTAAAACTGCTACATTGTACAGTGGTTTCCATTGTTAATCTTCGGTGATAGATATTCAAGATTAAATTTTTTTAACGTTGAATAACAATGTCGATGAGGCGCTTATTAATCATAATCATCCCAGAAGATGAAACAACTACAGTCCTACATTCATTATACTCAGGCAAAATGTCTCTCTTCAGCGCTCGTTTCCAGTGTCTCGAAATCGCTATGGAGCCATAGGAAAACAAGAGTCTATAGTAGCAGAGAATTTCGGTTGAATTAATTCTTTTGTGTTGCTTTTTAATATTTAAAAAAAGCTATCGACGGTTTAGCCTTTCATTTTAACAAAACTCTATATACTGAACTTATAAATTCCCAGAAGATTAATTAGAAGGCTCAAAGTTGTCTATTTTCTTGAGTAACTCAAATCTTTATTTCTCTAAAATCTAAATGTGATTCTTACTTTTATAATAAGAAATGGTTGACGACCTAAAAACCTTCACACAGCAGATGGACACATAACATTTTGACATCGTAGACTTTGAACATGTTATAGACAATAAAAACAGATATGTTTGGATATTCTTGTTTACTATTTAATTGTTTGTCTAAAATAACATTTTTGGAGGTTTCCTTCAATAGAAATTGGTTACAATGTTGTAAAAATGGTAGACCTCTCAGAAAAGCCAAATTGTTGGGGCTCTTATGGCGGCAGGTGCTAGTGTAACAGAAACTGCCAGCTCTACTCAGCGTTTTAAGAGTTACTGACTCTAGATTTATGACTGTCGAATTTGTAGCAGAGAAGGAAACACGTCGTTTTCAGCAAAGTTCAGGTCGTCCGGCTGGTAGTATAAGTTGTTGGCTGAGACCGTCAGTCGGACTCTAAATCGATTTGGCTTTAGAGAGGAAAACAAGCTCACGGCTCTTAAATTCACTTTAGAGCTCCTTAATCAACAACTACGAAATTGAATTTCATTAAAAAGTGCTTTATTTGGATTCTATCATAGAGGATTTGCAACTAGAAAACTTCTTTTGTCAAAGAAAAATATTTCACATCGTTTTCAAGGTTCAATTTGAAAAGCGCGGATTGCTAATGACTTGAAATGGTAGTTATAAAAGATGAAGCGGATTAGTTTTCAACTGATCATTTCTTGTGACGCATCTACAAAGTGTACCTTAGAATACGTTTGCAAAATTAATAGTGAAAACCGCTTTTACAGTTTGGAGCAGAAAACAATCAAGTTTGCTTTAAACTTGACTCGCTATTGCTATTTAATATATCCGAAAATCCGATAGATTTACAAATATTTTAAAGCTTTTACCTTTGCTGTTCTTGAAGGTGGCGCAGATAAATATAATTTATAAATTTATTTACTTAATAAAACAAAAATGCAGCGGATTTTTGGCCTACAAATTAAATTTTAATTCGTGGTTTACAAAACCTTGATTCTAGAGCCTAATTTATATTCACCTAAGATGTTTTGCTTTAAAAGATAACTAAACTATACTAATAAGCTTTAAAGATCAGTTTTTACCGAAATATCCTAAAATTATTAGAAAAAAGCGTTGTGAAAAATGAAGAAGGAAAGTAAATTTAAACGCAGAATTTAAAAGGTATTCAAAGTGGAAGGTTATATAGTCACGAAAATCGCCTGAATCATTAAAAATGTTTTCGTCAGAAAATTCAGTGTTAAATGATTTAATATATTAATAAATATTTCTTTTGTAGATCAGCAAGTTAAAAATTATTCTTGAGAACAGAAATTAACCTTTCTTTGATCAAAATGTAATTTTTTGATGAAATGAGGAGCAACATTTAATATTCTGGAAATTACAGAAAACAGCTTTACGAAATTTTTTAATTATATGGCTTTGCAAACAAATATGGGATGGGCTTTAATTAAATTCTTAAAAAAGGTTTTAAGGTTCACAATTCCCTTTAAAAAACAACAAAAATCATTGAGATTTTTTATTTTAGTTTTCAGACTATATAAATCCCATTGTTGCTTCGGCAACTACCTTTGGCCTGGCGTTTGCGACTAGTAATGATAACCGCCGCTTCGCAGTCTACTCACTAACTATGCCTGTTTAATTTTAAAATTTAAAATACAATTTAAATTATTTTTTTATTTTTCGTAGAAAGAATGGTTATTTTGAGGTTGTTTAGTATTTAAGAGCAAATAATGACGGAAATACACGAATTAAGTTTACTGATTGTTTGATTTGAATTCTACTAGATTTCACAAAGTGACAAAGCTAATTACCCTTTGAGTGGCCAACAAGCTTCGTTTTCCTTCTATGCCATCAAAAATTGCGTCTTAAGAAAGTCACCTAGTCTTTCAAGCAATTACTATCACTCATTGTCAACACTAAGCGGTTTGCGTTGCTCTATATATTCCGAGACCGGAAGTAACATCTACGGTGGAAGGTTTCGTTAGATTATTTACATTGAGTCTTATTGAACGGTTTGTGTTCCAAATACGTCTACTTTAATGAGTTCATAGAGTTTGCAGGTGGTTGTGATATGAATTTAAGTGCAAATGACAGAAATAATTGTAGAAATGCGCTTTCTAGTGATGTTTCAGATTAGGTGAATTCCTGATAACGTAGGGGTCACCTGACAGTCAAGGACTAAGGAAGCTTAAGGTTGTAGATCTGGTAGCGATTAAGTTACAAAATAGCATGATTGCATTCTACAGGGTCGTTTTTGTTTAAAACTTAAATGATTCAGGTTGCCTTGCATAAATTAAGCTCTTACTGCAGTTAAAATATAGTATAGTACTCAAAAATATTTTAGAATTATGATTTTTTCACACATTTTTTACATATCTTCAAAAAATTTCATTTCATGCACAAAACCCGTGGCTGAAAGCGAAAATTGATTATTTGATCTTCCAAAAGTGATTAAAATTAATTAAAACAAACCTTGTCGCAGAAAATAAAATCTACGCTATTATTTGTCACAACTTTACGTTTTAGCACAAAATATTCCTCAAAATATTCCAAAATCAACTTAAAAATTGTGGTAGAAATTGTATATACCAGCCACCCAAAACCACGAGCAAAGAAATTAAGAAGTGGAAAATAAATTGTTTGATTGTAAATTTATTAACTTCTAGTGATTAAAAAGGCAGAAATATACTCCGCTAAATTTTAATATTTTGGGAAGTGCCTCAAATATGGAATATACAAATGATCTCTTTTTCAATGTACAATTTTGGTCATTCAGGTTGATTAAAAGAAGTCCATTTTCGTTGATTAAGAGAGAAAAGACTATAATATGATAGATATGATAAATCTAATGTTAAAATAATTATTAGATTTTAAAAAATAGACTTTAAAAATTGGGCTAAGCCTAGAAAACGACATTTGTTTAGATCCTGTTAGTGATTCCTTATTTGCACTTAGACATTGGTGAACAAACATGTGATGTTTAATCATATAAAGACATATTTATGATAAAATAATTCCTAAAACAAATTTACTAAAAGGAAAAGTCCTAAATATTTTATAAAGAAGAAGAACACAATGTGGAAAGTAGTATTTTAAGTATTTAAAATGAGAAAAATTGCAAAAATCTCAAAAAATAACAGTTTAGCTTTCAAAGTATTAAAGGTTTATACTTTTAAGATACATATTTTTTCAGATTATTCTAAAAGAGTATTATTGCTTAAAAATTATGAATATTCTGCTTTATTCCTAAAATATGTTACATTTTCGTCGTTTCAAAGTCTTCATCAAAAATGCTTTCTTATCATTTATTTTCCATTTTGAGTTATAAATGTCAACATTTAAATTTGAAACTGCTAAAATGAAAAAAAAATAATAAGGAGCGATTATTTGTTTGCATTTTCTGTCTACTTTTTTTATTTTAGTGCAAAGCTCTCATATAAATCTTTTACCGAACACCATCAGAGGTTAGAAATATTTGGAGATGTTTGCCTGATTGCAAAGTTCTTTTATTTTTTAAGTCTTTATTTGTTTTTGATATGGTAAAAGCGTTTAGGAGTTTAGTAAACTTTAACTGAATAAAAGCATTGTTAGCGTAACTGTCTTACCGATAGACAAATTTACTACAAAACCTTTTAATAATTACAAGTTTTCTCAAAAACCACTAAAATCTCAAATTTTGATGATTTTCACGTAATAATATTTTAAAAATCAGTAGTAACTAATTAATAAAATCATTTTTAAAACAGAAAAATACGTGTGGATATGGGAGTTTTGAGTCATGCAGAAAGCCAATTTATGTATATATACCTAAAAACTGCGCTCCTTGCAATGATATATTATTGAGTATTTTAAAAATGTAAAAATCATTATAGACTAGTACACTTTTTATTAATTAATCTAAAATATCCTTGTAATTTGCATAAAAATTGATAATATATTTTCAAAGTGCCCACAGCAAGTAAGGCCTGTACAAGAGTGCTGAACTACATAGAATCCAACCCACGTTGAAGGTGAAGAAGAATAAGACAATTCATCGAAACAGACATCACAAACAGTTGCCAACACAACCACCGCCTTCGCGACAGCAGCAGACGAGATTGAAACAGAGCCTTTTTCAGGTAGCCGAGAGTTAGATCACTCATTCTTACAGTCGAAAACTGAGCCCTTAGCGCGTCTGCGTTGCGTGCTAAGATGTGCTCCTCAGTTTTAGATCAGTTGGATTGGAACTGAAAAATCTAGATCAGCTTGGATAGCTGGTTAGATGAGCCGCTCCGTCTCTTCTGTTCATTTTGCAAATTTCAACCATTTTATAATATTAATATATCAAGCCAAAAAAACTGTACAAAACAAAGATTTATTTACATTTTGGCACAATTTCTAAGAAATAAAATTGCAGTTATAAAAAAGTGAGATATATATTTATATATAGAGGATATGAGGTGATAAATTCAATGTCTGCAGCAGCAGCAACACGCGAGTTTGAATATTAGTAGGAGCATAAGGATTTTCTTCAAGTCTTCCATAGTTATGCTACTCATTTTTGATGCAACGGCGACCTACTCCAAACCCAATCGTGTAATCGCGCTTGTCTGTGGTGACAAAATGACCAGGACGCGGCACTCTCAGCTGCATTTTTCGCAGTTCTTGTAAAGAAGTACATCTTTTGAAGGACAGGACGCCAACGACCACGGACCAATCACAAATCGCCAAGTCATCATTTGTGTCCCGTGCACAACTCCGTACGGCAGCGTGCTAGTTGCTCCTCCTAGCACAAGTTTATACTTCCTCACATCTTGAAAGCTTCATATGACATAGGAACAAAGGAGCATCACTCAAAATTGAAGAGTTCGAAGCTAGGTTTGGAGCACCGAACTGAAAAGGCCATTTTCCCCTTCATAATTTTTTATTTATATTATTTGTTTAATTCTTTTGAATGTAGAAATTCTTGATTCCAAAGAATCCTCTACATCAGGAGGTATAGAAAGCGTCTGCTGATCTAATGAGCAACGGCTTTGCCTTGGCTTACCAAACCAACGGACTTTTTCGTTCTTAACCTACGCAGAATCCACTGAACTGACCAGCGCTTCGCACTGCGCGTGTCCACTTCACAACTGCGTGCCTAAGGAAACTTCAGTTTTGAACGAGCTAACTTAACCAACAGCGGATAGTTGCTCACCATGTCGAATATTACTCTCGAAGACCTACAGAAGGCCCTTCTTCTACTACTTCTGGCGAAACTGGCCTGTTGTTGTTGTTGTGGTGGCGGTCGTTAAGAACTCTCGGCATATAAGCATCTATTTTGTGCGATAAGATTGAATTTTTTGAATAAAATTAATGAAGGTGAAACTCATGTTTTTTTTGCTCGAGTTACTTCAATTTAAATGAGTAAATATGAAAAAATATCAAATGAATTTAAATTTATTTAACAAAAAATTAAGTTTGAAATGGCTGCAAGATTTTGGATCCCTCATTTACTACTTTGTATCTTTTAGCATTAGCATTTAAGAAATAAGCACTTAAACCGTGATCAGAACTGTGAAAAGTTGAATTCTATTAACTTAATTTAAAAATCTTGATCATAATTTTATTTATTTGCACTTAATTTTTTTGTTTCTCACTTAATGCTGCCTTTTTTGTTTCCACCAATTTTGTTTTAATTCGTGTCGTATAACGAGGTTTAACAAATATTACCAGATATTTTTGATGGTTTTCAGGCAGACTTGATCACAATAAAGCTAAATGTGGATTTAAATGGTCAAGAGTAGTTTCGATTTAAAGGCAAAAATGGAAATGACTTCATGCGAAACGGCCTTGAAACTCTTCAAATCTAAAGTGCAATTTATGGCCTAGTAATAGGTGATCGCAGACGTTGTCCTTGTCCAATTACGATCAAGCTGACCTCAAACTGCGAAGCACCTCTTAGCACGCAACGCCAACGCGCTAAGAGCTCAGTTTTCGACTGTAAGAATGAGTGATATAACTCTCGACGACTTGAAGAAGGCTCTGCTTCTCCTCCTGCTCGCTAAACTCGTCTGCTGTTGTTGTGGAGGTGGTGGAGGAAACAGAGGTGGCTGTGGATGCGGTGGTGGTGGAGGAGGCGGCTGCGGTTGTGGATGCAGTTGCCTTCCCGTGGTGTGTTGCCATCATCCTTGTGGTTGCCGTTGTGGTGGCCACGGTGGTGGAGGTGGTGGTTGTGGTGACGACTGTTTGTGCTGTCTCTTCCGATGAATTGTGCGTGAACAACAATTGTACCTTGAATAACAATTACTGCTGTATATATGGTCGTAAATTAATGCATATTTGTGAATCCTATTTTGTTAGCTTGCATGGGTTCTAAAGTTACAAATCGTTTCACTGTATTTTAATCCATTTACAAACTCAAGAGAGAAATATAGAGCCCTTTTAGTATTTCTTAAACAAGGGATTATAAATAGCAGCATCGCAAATGATTTTTTTATTCTCAAGACACAATTTGTAACTATTTTTAATTTTTAAATGACTTTATTGTATTGTATATGTAAATTAAAATGTGCTTTGCGCCAGTCAACCAATAAGGGGAAAGAACGAGCGCAAGTACCACGTTATTGATGATATAGTCTCCAAAAATGCCTTTGTGATGAAATCAAAAGCGTGACTTTGTTCTTAAAAATTTAAAATCCTCTTTATTCAGAATAAGAGTCTTATTGTCATAAATTGATGATATTTATAAAGCAAAAAGGCAAGAAATGCAGCTTTTTGTGAGAAAAAGTTTAAAATTAACAAATTAGCAATTACTCATTTTGTGTCCTTGATATTGTTAATTAGCATCAAATGGGGTTGTTTAGTTATTTACTGTACTTGCGTTTAAAATTTGAATTTAAGTCCACCAAATTGTCTCAATGATACATGCATTTTTCTGGTCCCATTAGTCTATTATTTTTTTATAATTTATGAATAAA
Source organism: Anomotaenia brevis (assembly GCA_030710315.1). Lineage (NCBI taxonomy): Eukaryota > Metazoa > Platyhelminthes > Cestoda > Cyclophyllidea > Dilepididae > Anomotaenia > Anomotaenia brevis. The sequence continues at coordinate 101,299 of JAUOZQ010000180.1, forward strand.
TAGATAACTTTGTGCTTCAAAGCGATTATCTGTCTTAGGTCTGCAAAAGATAGATATTAAATAAATTTTTAATGTCTGAAAATCTGCTTTTGAAGTGTTTGTGTCCTTGTGATTTATTTACTTAATATAGGGTTATTAAATTAAAAAACCTTGAATTTATACATTTTGTTTCCCTTTTTAAAATTAGGCATGATATGCTGCTTAACACTTTACTTATTTTACCACTATACATTACTTCGTAATACGATAATTCTGTTTTAAAGCAAATATTAACTTTTTTCAACGATTGTACTTTCTAATCGAACGTTTTAAAGACAAAAAATGAGTTTTACCACACCGAATGAGAGTTTGCGTTTGTTCCCTTATTAAAAGCATTAAAAAAGAGATTTATTTTAAGAGTATATTCAGTACTTGAGCGTGGCATAGACCTATTAAATTCTTTCTTTTAATTGCAGGCTAAGATCTCGGTTTCCTCAATTTTCAAACGATTTACTGCTTTAAAAAATATCATTTTTAAGACATTTCTTAGAAGATGGTTGCATTTTGGTTTTGGCAAATTTTAACCAATGAGTTTATTGCAGGCGCAGCTCAAATATTCGTCGATAAACACAACAAATCAGAATGTTAGTATTCCTTTGTTCTGTTTCTCAAATGGAACTCTCACTGAAGTCCATGTGCATCTTTCGATGTTTGGCTGGATTCCGATTAAAAGAATGGAAAATGCATGTTTAAATGATGCAGGACTGCTGTAATTGTCGTTCTTCAACTCAGTGATATTTAAAATGAAAGTTATCCTGCAACTCTGAATTTACTCAAATGTTGATTTTGAATTTGTACTAGTAAATGCGTGACCTCTGATAGTGCTTTTTCCTAATTTTTTCCAAAATATATTGTTTATTTCACACAGAATAAATTAAATTATTTATTATTTTCGAATATTTTTAATTTTTTTTCCACAAAGCTACGAGTGAGTTTCTTTTACTCTTACCAAATTAACTGATCATGATTTCAAAATTTAATATTTGGTTAACAGAGCAGAAAACTACTTTTAGTAAGCTAAACAAGTGTAACCAGCAACCACTGATAGTATAAAATTTTTTGAATAAGTGTTAAGAATGTTCATATTAGATAAAACATAGCAAATGCGCTAAAAATGTTGTTACGTTTTAGTGTCCGTTTGGCAAAACCGGGTTATTAAGTGTAATTATCTTGTACCCTCGTAATTTTTTCATTTGATAATTTAAAAAAAAAGTTTTCAAGTCCAGAGTTATTTTATGATAAGTTTTAGTTAGTAAATATATAAATAAGTAATAAATTTACTGTGCAATAAAATGCGTTGCATTCGAGTTAAAGATAGTGTGAATAAAAACTAGTGATTTGTGCATATTTAGATATTTTAATAAAGTACAATCTTTCAATTTATATTTCCTAATTACTTTAGTGAATTAATGAAAATAATATGTTTAAAATGAAATTCTCCGCAAACCTACTACGAAATTTACAGAATTTTGCTTTGAACGAAAATCTTATTAATATAAAGTGTAACACATTTAAAGTATGTAAAAATGGTTATTTGAAATATTTTCAAATTTGTTTAGCATTTAAAAAATGTTTTTTTACACTTATATCTTACTGAAATTAAAGTTTTATAAGTTGCGACTTATAAACTGAGTCCATGTGCTGTAACGTATCCCATCTAACGAACATGTTGTATACGCAGCTCAACCAACAAACTTTTTGTAAGAACGTTTCAAATAATTCCTTTGATAGCATTTACAAAATCAAAGAAGTAAAGCTATTTTATCTTTTTTTCTTATAAGTCACCTTTTTTTAGAATTTTATGCTAATAATAGATTGGAAGGAGACAAATATGGAAGATGCTAGTAGGAGTGAATGTTAGAAAATATATTTTTAATGACGATAATTTTTTATTAACCACTTTCTTTAAAGTAATGAAGACTTTAAAAATTTTAAAATGTTTTCAAAATCAATCGGCAAAAATACACTGAGCTTATTAAACAAATTGCCTTCATTATTATCGTACTTAACATGTCGGCAAGTTGCTTTACTCCATTCCTCTGAAGCTTTAAATCTAAAATTTTGATTACGTAATTTTTAAGCTAAATACTCTTAAACTTAAATCACTGCAATATATCTAACACATCCCTAAGAATTTTACGGAAGAGATCTGCTACGAGCAAAATAAAAAACTAATCCTAAGAGAAAATATTTTTAATTTATAACAAAAACACTTATTTAATTTAAAAACTCCTTTTTCCACCAAAAACGGTATAAAAGTTTCAAAATTATAACAATAAACTTAAATATTCACTCATCTTTAGTTTATACCTAGAATTACTTAATTATGTACCACGTTCTGAAGAAAAATCATAAGAAATTCTAATTAATTTTAAATTGCTTCGAAAATTAACAATTAGTTGTTAGAAATCAGTTAAACCGTGACTATCAAATAAGATTGTCATGGGAACTATCAGATTATGTTACTTACAAATTATAAGTAGGGCATGATAAATTTGCCCAATTTTCAGTGTTATGAGAATTAGTTTAAGTTACACTATTACGTTTGAAAAGACTTAAACAAATAAAAGCAGTAATTTTAAATATTTTTTTGACCAGCACTCGACGAGTGTTTTTTAAAGATAATTAAATAAACTGTTATGAAGCTATAAAAATGGCAGGCCTGTGTGAGGTGGAGGATTTATAGATCTGCTGGCACGGTCCATATGAATGTCTAATTTTTTAGCCATAGCCATTTCGGTGCCAAAATAAAGAACAAATTTCCAACTTGTACTAATTCTCAGACCAAAGGTCTTTTCATGGCTTGTTAAACACACCAGCCACAAACACGGTTGTCTTTGAAATAAGTCAGACAAAATATTTCGGAGGTTTTCCTGGACATTTTTCTTAGCCTGTCAGCAGTCTCCAACCGCGGTCAATTAGCCGAGAAAACAACCTTTTTTCTTGTAAATTGTCGTCTTTTTTCCTCTGTCTGAGGACAGCTTTAAGGTCCCAGAGCTGTGCCAATTTTTGTGATTCGATGGGTTGAAATATCGGTTCCTTGTACAAGCATAAAAAATATTTTTGTTAAAGAGGTTACTCAGCAATATTTCTGTTTTTTAGTAATATTATTAATGCAGATGCCGCTGGGTATGGAATTTAGCGATTAGAAGATGGTCTAAATGAGATTGTACCCGTGTCTTAACCTTGAGCCAGTACAGAAAACAGAGAGAAATATGGGGGATGTGCAGCGGACAGTGTCATTACTCCACCGCAGCTTGGGTTGAAGGTAATGTGGCCACTTAGGGGGTCCATCTTTTGAAGGATTTCATCGGAGGGGTTGGATGAGCCCTTCTGTCAGAGAAATCGTCAGGTTTGCAATCACTGACTAAGTCTTTGGAACTAGGGGAGGAACGTGGGAGTTTACTGGACTCCTCGCACCCTCCTTTGTGACACCCACTAGCCGTAAAGGGAAAATGACTCATGCCATACAAGTCGGATGACTCATACTACCCCCTGAATCAGCTTCCTATTGTTACTATTTCTGCTACTGCTTGTGCCTTTCATAGACTGCTATTTGAGGCGTGAGCTCTGGCCTTTGCACCCGCTTGAAAATTAGCAAGATGGCCGGAAAACCCATTAGCAGGAAAGGATTTCTGCTTAACTGATGTCTTTGCCACAAATGGCTGTTTTGTTGTCAGCATTCCACTAGGAAAACGAATACTTCTGGATTAGCTGTAGTTTCATGGAAATATATCGAAACTAGAGATTTGGTTCTGCTTTGGGTGTTCATTAAAATCTTCAGTGATTTTAGCAGATTCTGAAGGCGTCGACTTAAGCAGTTCACCGATCTAAAATTAAAACAACTCGCACATTTGACTTCAACAAAAGAATTCAAATATTTCATTCCTAGACATTTTTATTGTGTGTTTGTCGATTAATTCGTTGAAACGGGTTCTTGGGAATGCTTACGTCTGGTTTGCAGCAGACACAGTTTATCCATGACAGCGTCTACAGCAGTTTGCAGTTCCAAACAAAATTTCTATCCTACGTCATTCCATAACTTCTGTCGGTTATGATTGTCTTGAACATTTTTTCAACTAAAGATGTCTTCAAACTGCTCAAATTGCTTAGTAATGATTTGTGTCCCGTCGCCAAAATAAGCGTTGACAACTCCATTACGTGCTGGTTACTTCTCCTAATACAAGTTTATACATCCATCCTGGACGCTTTTGGAACCTAATTTAAAGTGTAAATCACTTTAATCCAACCGGGAGTCCAGATGAGTTTGATGACGAGCCAATTCTTGGAGCATCTCATCTTCAAAAACTTGGAAATATGTTCCTAAACGTGTGCAAACGATTAATTGTAATGTTTTTGACCTTTTTTTAATAATTAGCACAAAACCTACTTGATCACCTGTTAAATGAATACAATTAATTTTTAATCACATTCATTTAATTAATGGAATGTATAGAAGGAGGATCTAACGACAGTTTTATTGTTTGTTTGTCGATCAGTTCATGCCATCAGCCTTCTGGGAATGTGTGCTTATCCAAGTGAGTATTTGAAGGTTCCTTGGTTACCTTGTGATGGTAATTAAATGAAATTGGTAAATTTCGCCTCTACGTTGAACCAATGTTAAATTAGGTGAGTCCACTACCTCATAGGGTATCAGAAGTTCCAATGTTATCCGAGGATACGTCTGTAATTGGATGTATGTGAAAAAGTGTGCAGTAAAATCTACTAAACTATTGAACACGATTTGGACAAAAAAATAGAAACACGCAACATCTTAGCATCAAAACTAATTAAAATCTTAAAAATCTTGGAATACTTTGATAATTTTGGCGGGCGACCAAGTCCATCCATCCATGGTTCTTCAAAAACCGAGATTTATCGAGGTGTTTCTATTAATTTGTCCAACATCTGTACAACTCCTGTTTTAAGTTTTGTGTAAACATTGCTGCAAGGCTGCTTTCGACAAAAACACCAAAAAACTAAAAACTAATTAAGTGAATTTTAATTTCGTTAAAATTATATTAAAAATTTATTTTGTGGAACAAAATTATAAATTTATATATCGATGCAGTTACAGTGTTTGAACAAAACTAGTAGAAACACCTAACATTCTGGCGTTATGAACGACCATATTGGGGATCACTGAGTTTTAGATATCATAAAACTACTCTTTCTTTATTCATTAGCGCAGAACCCATTGTAAGATTTGATATTTCACAATAAAAAGAAGTTGAAATCATTTTTAGTGACGGTGAATTACTTAGTCTACTACTTACCTACCACACTCATCGGAGTTATTTTATGAGTCGTCATACCACTGAGCATAGTGAGTCACCCTTCTGCCTTGTGGTATCTAGTTGTGGTTAGTAGAAAACCTTGTGATGTAACTAGCATGCCATGATGTAACCGAATTTCCCTCTCGATTTCTTACAAAAGTTGTCCTTAACTTTTATTTAACTCCAGGATCGTAACCCTCGTTGCAGCTTTTTCATGTCCAAGGTAATTCACTACTATTAAATCAGCTGAATTCCACCCATAAACCTTGTTTATTACCTTTTGAGTCATTTTTAAACTAGATGAGTTCTAAAGATTCACTAGAGTTAATGATTGTATTCAGTGATTTGCTTTACTAAAAATGGTCTGTAACTGGTTAAGTCAAGTTTCATTGAAAGTTTGGAATTATTCGCAAGCATGCCACCGCAACTCTTGAAGAGCACATCGTTATAACTAAAATCTTCCATGATTTTAATTTAAAATTAAGAAAATTCGAATTTATAGCCGTCTAGAAAGTAATCTTTAGTGACAAAGTTATCTAACTGACAATTTTGACAATAATGTAATTCACTAAACTCACCTTTGCATTGTCGCGTCTCTAAATAAATTCGATGAAAAGTACGAACTTAATATGGCTCATTTGACGTGCCTATTTAAACAAAAATAGATTTTTAACCTATAAATCCGATTCTTTCATCTTCTGGGAATTATTTGTAGGTGAAAGTGCAAATTCGTTTAATTTTGCAGTTTGGCAACCATCAAAAATGATCTTCGTTTCTGGATCAAAGAGTTTTATGCCGGTACCGTAGGTAAAGTTCCCTTTTAAATTTATCATCAACGCCCACGTAAAAAAGGATTTCAGATTAATTTTGTCTAAAGGAATCTTTTTTGAATTAGTATGACTGTTCCTGACATTAAAAAAATCGCGTTAGATTTTCGATCTTTTAAAAACTCATAATTAAGTGCTCAGAATTTTTGAATTTCATGAAGCAAAATAAATTTAATGTCGCCATAACAACTTGGAATATGAAAATGGAAAATGTTTTGTTAAGGGGAAAAGCATTTATTCATGGCCCTATTACTTTAGAGCAAAATTCGTCTAAAAATTTATAATTAAGATTTGAAAAAAAATAGAATATAAACGAACTGGTATAAAATAATTTGTTTGGCGAATTTAGCTAGATATTATAATTGTGTTTGCCCAGATTTAAACAATAATTTGATATAAAATAAAAATATTTTTTATATAGGAATAAAAGGAAACCTTAATAATTAACTAATCTACTATTTTTGCATTCCATGAGCACTTATATTTTTAAAAATGTTAGCAGTATTTTAATACCAAATTCTAACAAGCTCTCCCTCGCGTTTAAAACAAATTTATAAATGATTTTTTTAATACTCCCTGAAAAAGCAAAGTTTAGCGTTTAAGACTGTAAATCCATTTTTATATAGAGTATATGAAGAAAAATGTGGAATCTTTGTTAAAATATTCACATATTTTTTAATTTTAGGCAGAATAATTCGCAATTCCTACAATCCATCTGGCTAACTTTTTGGAAATGTTGATCGTCTTTGAGTCTAACACCGGCCAACCACACACACTGGACGGTTTTGAGTCGTCTTAACACTATACATTTTGCGTCACCCTGTGACTAAGGTTGAGGTTGAGTCACTGGCTTTATTCCCCAGTTATTGTCAATTCGTTTGAAAATTTCATCCACCTCTTACACCTGCAGCAATAATGTACGCAGTAATATTGATCAATGAGGCTAGTTGGTGCTTCAGGCTAGCCAATCGGACGCGGCCACCTGTAATTAATGCGCCGATTCTCGTCCAGCTATGCAGACACGTTTACCTCAGTCGGTGAATGGCGTGAATCAGCGGCACTGACAGTGTCGTTTAAACGGGGGATTACGCCGCGCTTAGTCAGCACATTAATATGCCACTGTCTAGTGGTAAACACTTTCCAGCTAGCGTGAGACTGTTTACAACCAACAGAAATACAGGGAATGATGAATTTAACCAGGCCTTGTGATTTAGCACGCTCCGAATGTTTACAGTTGTGCATCTTAGTTATCGAAAGACAGTCATAACTTACAGGAAGAACTTTTTTTAAAAACTGAAGCGTCTCTTTAGCTTTAAATGTTTCGCCTGAAATTGGCACTTATTTAAACGACGAATAAATTCAAAAATTGCAAGAAAATGCAGTATTTGGTGTTTTTTACTAACTTGAATCGGTGACAAATGATTCCATTCCCTACCTTTTTTGTCCAGGTATCGTCGCGCCTTCAAAGTCTGAACCGGAAATGTTTGTTTTAGGCGATTCAGCCATCCTGTTTACACGAAAAAGCCTTTGCTAGAGCCGGTAGTAGAGACACGCCTTTCAAGTTTTAAAAGGGCTTAAATTAATGGGATGAATGCCAAGTCTAGGCTTAGTCACGGAATCGGCACCGATTACTTTTGTACTTTCGATTAACCGGGAGACTTGAAATATGCATTTGAAATGCATCTAGTAGAATTTAATTAAATTAATTTGAGAGATAATCAGAATTCTAAAAATGGGTATATTTTCATTATTTAATGTGTTTCTATTATTTTGTCCATTGGGCATTCCTAGATGAATTGATGCAGTGTTAATCAAATATAGCTTATTTTGTTTTAATTTACCTACCCGAGAGTGCGAAGAACTTTTGATTCGGTATGATATGAGAGTTTTGTGATGCAAACTTGCCTTCTAAAACGAATCGGCTGGTTGATGGTTGAAGGCTTAATTAAGTGCTTTTGTTTGACTGGACAAAAGTTGCAGCCATTATGCCTTTATTGTGCCTGCGGGCGCATTTTAGATAAAAGCTCTCCTTTTTTGCAATCCAAAATGACAAAAGCTCTATTTCGATAAATGCTTCGTTGAATGCTTGGTTCATTGTTTCGTGACTGGTGAATTTGGCTCTTGTTAGATTTTAAAACAATAATACCAAATATATTGCTGCATCGTAGGGAATAGTATGCTTGGAATGGCTTTTTTAAGAGAGTGGAATTTGAAATATATTTAAAATTTCTAATGCAGTTAATTCTGCAGTAGTGGTTCAGGCAACGCCTTTGTTCTATGAGAGCGGCGACCACCCAAGAAATGTTGATTAAAAGCGTTAGTCGTGGGTTTAAAAAATTAATTTATCAGACTTTGTAAACTAAAATTATCACTAGTTGAGTTAAAGTCATCCACCAATCAAAAATGAGCACGAAAATCCATTTATTTGAAGTTGAACGAAGTATATTGAAATCGAGAAGACAAACCAAGTAGTATTAATAAGATATTCGTTATTGATTAAATTTACAATAAAAATTATCAAATTTCAATAAATTTGATTTAAAGGTAATGGAATTGTATTCACAAATTCTTCTTATTAAACACTTTTTTATTAAAGAGTGGAAATGCCTACTTGTTTTCTGTCAAAACGGGCATTTAATTCCCAAGACAGCAAAATTTACCATTAAATATTCAAATAAGGATAAAGAAGGCAAACAAAGTTTCAGAAATAAGATATTTTAAAAAAAGATTGTATTTGAGGTGAAATAATTTCTGATCGAAAATATCCATAAGCAAGTTACTTAATTTTACGAATTTTTAATGATAATATTCGTAAAATCGAAGGAAAAATGGCAAGCCTTTTCTAAAACGATTTTTGGTAAAATTGAACATAAAAGAATAAAAGTCCAAGTTAGTTTTTTGCCAATAAAGTATTTTTATAGGGTTATAAAGGATAAAAAAGGTATTTTAAGTAAAAATATCAAAGGACAAAAAATATAAAACTAAAAGTACTAAAATTATTCCATTTTTTGGTGTTTTATAATATTTTCAGTGTTTATGGTAACAAATTGCTACGTGTTTCCATTATTTTGTCCACACGTGAAAAATTGAAATACTCGCTCATTTTTCCATGATTTTTTTTTGCAGAAAAAGCAGTCCTTTTTATCCATGAGCTTTTTGTTTTTCACACAAAATTTTTGTTTTCTTTTTTCTGCTTTGAAAGACAAATTTTAATATACCATCATTTTCAACTTCTGTGATTTGCTCTGATGGGTTTTTGCGACTCTCGAATTAGGAAAGGGTTTTGTGAGAATTCAGGATCAAACATAATTGTATTGTTAAGTCTAGTCTTCTGGAGACAATTTTAGGTGCCGAATTCGTTGAGACTTTACAGGTTATAGTAGGAGAAACGGCTGAATTCGAACTCGCAGCAGAGTTTGTTGGGTTAGATATACGGAAGGATTGGAGTGCGCGGTTCGTTTCATGAGCTTCATTTTATTAAAATTTAGTAAAATCATTCAAATTTTGGATTTGCACTCTGTAGTCAAAAAAGTTGAGTAAACCTGGACGTACTTTTAAAAACACGAAGCGTTTGTCTTATTAAGGTCGCATTTTTGCGACCCAAATGCACGCACAAGAAACGTGTGAGTGTGTGTGCAATTCAAATCAGTCGTCTAAAAGTGCACATATGAGAAGCCAAATAAAAAGAAAATCGAGAAAAATTTTCTTCTCCTTTACCAATGAAATTCCGGCAGGAGTCGCACAAGAACTGCCCTTAATAGAACGAATTTTCGTTGTTTGAGAGTCTAAAGTACAATAAATTTTTGAAAAAAAGAACAAATTGGACATATTTTCCCTGCAATTTGTGCAAAGCATATTAAAACAAGAGCTTAACTTTCTCTAGCATTTAATTGCTTAAATTTAAATTAAATTTCTTTCATTTTATGTTAATAAAGCAGGTCCGTTACTATTTCACTCTTGAAAAATCTGTCAGTACTTCCGTTGCTCCCTTTCATTAAACCAGAAAAGCTGGATTCCGGTTGTGAAATTTAAGTGCCCTAATCAAAAATATTCGTAAATTAAAAATAGATAAACATAAATATTCAATTTTTACTCCTTCTCTTACCATTTCTGCATTTAAAATCACTCATAAAACACAAATCAGTACTTGTTAACGTTTATTAAAACTGAATATAATGAAGATTAAACAACCAATAGTTGCCTTTAATCATGTGCTATTTTTGCCCAGAATTTCAATAAATATATCCCTTTTTCTCTCTAAGCTATATATATTATTAAAATAAAAAATAATTATCTACTTCAAGTAAAGTTAATCTAATAAATTTAAGACTTAATTTACCACTTTTAAGTGATTGAAAGAGGCCCATTTCTTACCGATTTTCTTAAATTCAATTAAAGTGCCGAAGAGCGTTCGTATTAAAACACAAATGGTTTTGCCCCTACTGTTTTATGAGCACATTTTTTATTTCCGAAGGACAAATAATGCAATTATACGCTACTAATGTCCCTGAAGGAATGCTAAGTATTTTCACTCCTACAATTAATCTTCTCCGTCGTTTCTTCGATTAGAACAAGAGGAGTTTTAAAATATCTCAATGATTTATGACGTAGTTCAATGGAATGTAATTTAAAAACTTTTTTCAGGATATCTCGCATTTTTAACTACAAATTCTTGTCAAACTGAACACGTGGAACTGTGAACAGAAAAGGAATTTATATTTGGCTTCCGTTTTATCAAAAGTGGTTAAGATAACCTCTTCTAGATCTAACAGTTCCTTGATTGGTTAATATCCCTGATCGATAAAATCGAAGGAAATAATGGCACTCGACACCGGAGGGAATTCATGCGTTAGCAACTTTACTTGGTGGTAAAAGTGATCTCTAATTGATTGTCTTTCAACAATCCAAATTTGAAAGTGGTCGATGCAAGGGAAGAAGCCCCTTTTACATCCACACTGTGTTTTCAACGCATTTGACCGGATCTTCCAAAATTTAAACACCACAACGCCCTAATATTCGTCTTTAACCTCTCTCAAATCCGACTACGATATTCATTCCAATTACCGATTAAGAGTTGGTCGAGCAGAGCCCCCGTCATCTGGGATAACACAGAGACGCTGCAATGACTCATAGGCGCACCGTTTTAAGTTAGTCACTTAGAAAGTACAGCTGGTGGTGTGGTGACCTCAAATGAACTCTACTGAATCTCGAAACCTTCATGAGTTTCTCATGGTGGTTCAGGATGAGAAGCACTCAGTGAGGCAGTGGAAAGAAAGGTGTCAATGCCAGAACTTACGGAAACTTGTCTGCAAAATCCCGACGTGGCTCCATAAACAGCCAGTTGAGAAGGGGAGTTTGTGGAGCGACCGCAACGTGTGTAGAGTAGACAGGAGCAGTTCGCGGGGTGGTGGCGGCTGGGCCAAGAAAGCGGGAGAATACACAGAAAACGAAAAAGAAAAAGGAAAAGTCAGTGTGTTTGTGAGTTACTTCATTGAGCTGGTGTCCATTGATCCAATGGGGTGTGGGCATCGAGGATCAGTGAGTGGGCCATTGGGGAGAGGCTTGTTGCCGACGATCCGATTGAGATGTGGTTGAATGTTGGCATCGAGGATCAGCATGCGTTTGGTAGTTGATGAGACTGGAGGCGGCCGATCTAGTCTAGATGTCGTTGGGTGTGTAATTTGGTGGTTTGAAGACAGTCTAAATGGGATAGTGGGTTGCGTTAGTGTAAATCCCCGTATTAAGCATTCCAAAAAATGTCCTTTAAGACCTTCTTAATTTATTTTTAGCAATTTGTAACAGTTATTTATTTATTTATTAATCTAAAATATGAAAACACATATCCTTGCGTGACAGGCGTTTCATGAGGCAACTCTAAAAATAACGTTTCTTGGTGGATAGTGGTTGTTCGTCATTTCGCGACACCTAAAAGACTTCTTCCTTTGAGGATGGAGCAAAACGGTGGTGGGTTAATTTAGCAGCAGCGAATTCATTGAACTTGCAGAAGGGGAAACCATGGAGAGCACCCTCACCCAGGTCTTATGGAGACGATGACGGAGGAGGTGGCAAGCGAATTCTAACTTGAGTCAATGAAATCGACCTGAAATGCGCCTCAATTAGGAGACTGAGGTGGTCTGGGAATTGTCTTGGTGGTGGTGGTGGTTTTGGCCAGATGAGATGCTCAACTTTACTAGAATGTACGTTCCCCGTGGCGTCATTCTTTAAAAATTCGCTTCCGGAAATCACAGTTGCAGGAGAACCATAGGATGAATTTGGTCATCCTAAATGTCTAAATTGTCTCGGCTGTCAAGTCTCCCTCCATGATGGAAGATCATTGGCCCGGTTGCTAGCTAAAAGTTTCCACTGCACCACTCTAAACGCGATTAGACATTGATCGTCTTTGAGATCAGAGGCCATCTTATAACAGCTCTTTCGTGGTGGAGTTCAGCTACCGACGGGGAACGGCTTTGGTTGAGGAGCAGTGGTCTTGCGATCTCCTCTTACTATTCCATTTGATAGAATCCAACGGCCCAAACATACTCAACCCCCTGTCTGACCTGTGCTTTGCTGAGGACAACGGTTTTCCTTCTCCGTTTCAAAGGTCGCAGTCATTACTTTTGATACAGAACCTTTTGGCAGTACACCAAACATTCGGCTGGCAGTTTCTGTTACACTAGCGCCTGCAATACAAGCAATAACAACTTGTTCTATTTGAAAATCCGATTTATCTACCATTTTTATAAGATTAGAAATCTTTTTAAATATCTATAAATCCCGTCAATTAAAACAAATATGTGAAATAACAAAAAAATTATGCAAATAACATTAAACTAAGTCAAGATCTGGCTGCTTTAACATGTTATAAGAGTATGATGTCAAAATATTAGGTGTTTCCATCATTATTATTTTGTCAAAAACTTTAGGTTGAGAATTTCCGTTGAAGCGAGTTGAGAAAGTACTTGTATCGAAGACTTGGCCAGCTGCAACCGGTTTTCGTTGTCACATATAAGCACAAATCACCAGTGACAGCACAACCCACACACACCCATCTAAACTACTTATGTAAACAGCACACGGTGGACACACCTCCAAAAATATTCCAGGGTGTTTGCAACGTCCGCCCAAAAATTGGCATTCATCCTCTGGCCGATTACGAGTGCTTCGTTGTCCAATGAGGTTTAAACGAAATGCAAAGTAGAAAATCGATAAGGAAATGCAAAAATCGATAGGTCAGTTTGGAGGACCCTAGAG